>CANXYI011027697.1:0-12036 GCA_948208565.1 Hura crepitans
ATGTATGTCAAAGTATGTAATTGAATGTAATATTTGGTGTGCATAATATTTGTGTATATATGGAGTGAGAAAATTTAGTAAAAAGCATGAAATGAAAAATGTATAGTGATGAACATGTATAGGCCGAATGGTCTATGTTAAGTGTGTGTATGTGTATTGATCATATATGTATATGTAATAGGCTATATTTTGATGAGAAATGGTGGTAATGAAATGAGTTTGATGAAATAAAACAAAATTGATGAAAATGTGTTAAGATGACGAGTTAAGTGAAATTGTTCATTATGTTTAGTGTGCACCACTTGTATATTTATGTAAAGCAATTAAATGTGAGAAATTGCTAAGCATTAAATATGTGTGGTATTGACACTAAATAGGCTGAATGGTGTACTAAGTATATGTGTATGTAATTGAATGGTATGTTTAATGAATTTGATGTATATATATGTTTAAAAAAAGAAAACGTGATAAAATGATTAGAAATGAAGATGCATGGTATGAATCATTAAGTAGTCGAATGATGTATATGTTATGTATGCATGAATAGTTAACATTCATGTATGTAAATGAATGTAAAGTCATAAGAAAATTAATGGACATTATGTATATATATGATAAAGGGATGAAAATGTGTTAAGATGATAAGAATGAATATAGATGATATGGAACCTTGAATAACCGAATGACATTATGCCATGTATATATGAAGATTAAAATGATCATGCTTGTAAATAAATGTTATGTTGATGAATATGATGTAAATGTATGAATAATAAATGAAATGGTAGAAAAGGCTTGAAATGAATATGTTTGTTAAGGAACCTATAATGGTGGAACCATGTATCTTGAATAATTGAATATGAATTGTTCATTAGTGGATATAAATAGCCTTATATTGATAAGGAAAGGACTTCAAGGAAGTGTGTGATGAAAAACAAGTGAAAAAGAATTAAATTTATTATAAGACATAAATGTGTATTATGAAGTTTAAGACACATTGAAATGTGCAATGAACCCTATGAACTATGACTAATGTTTATGAAGAAATGAAATAGAAATATGATGAAAACTTAGTGGGAAACCAAGGAAAATGAAATGACTAGTGATTATGTAAATCACTTGGGAAAAGAATGATATTGAAAAATGGTTAGAATGGACTATAGGATAAATGAAAAATGACATTGAAAATGGGAAAATAACCAATACCTGAATGATAAATAGAAATAGAAAATAAGGCTCGTATAGTCAGACACCCACTAAATGGGTTGACCGGTCAATTAGAAATAAAGTAGCTGCTAGGTTTGATCATTCAGATTAATACCATTTTTATCATGACTTTAGGCGGGTGCAGCCATCATGGTTCATTCAGAGCCACTGCACAATATTTATATGGGCTGGTGCAATAGCGTTTTGGTTTTTAGAGCCATTGCAACACTATCATAGGTGGGTGCAGTTGCATTTTGGTTCATAAAACCACTGCACATCATGATATAGGTGCAACTATAGTAAAAGGTCTAAAATGTGGACCACTGCATAACCAAGATTCCGCTATCCAGTGTACTTAGGTGTAGTCTATCGATATGGGCCTATTAATTAAAAGAAATGTGATGTTATGAATGATCAATGAAAGGAACCTGGGCATTATAGATGGACTATGAGAAATGAAACATGATATGAAATGATTGTTAATGAAAAGTGAGATGGCAAATTATGATGTATTACATGATATTACTGTAATTTCCTATTAAAGAATATTGAATTATTGTAAATGCCTGTTACATAAGAATGAAATATGAAAGGAGAATCTGATAATTAAAAATAATGTGATATGAGGCATGATAAATGCTAAGTGATAACTTGATATGAAATGACCATAAATGACAATAGTGAATGATAAAAATATGATGTGGTATATGATATGACTATATTTGACTGTAAATTGATATGAATTGCTATAATTACCTATTGAATGCAAATAAACTGTTGTACATGATTGTAATTGCTTGAATGCAAGCATGCATATTTTTTTATTCAAAATTCACCATTAAGTTATACTCAGCGTATCAGTGTTCCAATGCGTAGGTAAAAGTTAAGAAAAGTACAAGAAGTGTTAAAGCCTCTGTAGCTGCAGTACGAGTCTTTGGGGTACTAGTTTTGTCTTTTGATTGTAAATAGTAGAAGTGTACTCATGTATATGAAAAAGTGGGGTTTTGGGGTATAAGAAGAATGGTATAAATATATAGAATGAAGTATATATGAAAAATTGTTAATGAAATCAAGATGTATATTTGTATATATAATAAATTGCTGAATTGTTTGTATTTTTTGATATTGACGGGTCAGAGACCCTGTGAATGTGAATGTTGATTTTTATTATCATTGTTGTTGTGTGCTGACTTTATATATTATGATTGTGCATGTGATTGTGTTGGTTGATGAGAATGGAGGACCAGAAGGGTCTAAAAGTAAAGTTTGGATGACTGAATATATTGAAGTGCATTTTTATGACAGGAAAAATTTTGATTTTTAACCCGAACAGCCATTATGCTATTTAATTTTTTGTAAAAATGTTTTTTAAAGAAACAAATAGTTTTCTCGATGTTTTATGATTGTCATGAAATAAAAATAAAGAAATGATGCGAAAATTTCAGATGTAAATAAGGAAACAAAATAAATTAATAGAAGTTAAATGAATGATCTTTAGGAAAATCTGAGGATAGGTGACCTTAAGAAAAGTTCATACTCTTATCGGGTTTTTTTAGAAATTGAGTAAGGGTACAGTAAGTGCCCCCGACCTCGAAAAAATACTATTCATGTCTCTAGAAAAACTATTCATAACATCAAAATTCTTCGAGCATTACATTTATACTAAAACCAGAATGAGACAGAGTACGATGAAAGGGCTAATTGCATGGTAGCTATCTATAGAATGGTTAAAGTCAAGCCATTGACTTTCTAATAGCTTAGGTAATTATGATGCATAACTGGATGCCTCTTTTGACTTATACAATAATGAATGTATTGATTAAGATCAATAATGATTTAAAGAGTTTAAATCATAGAATCCTAGTGCAACTAGGTTTCTGATTCATTTTGTACTATCAAGATAAACTTAAAATGTCACACCCCAACTTTCAATCCTATTTTCTTAAAGATAGAATTGAAATTAGAAGAAAAAGTGGGGGAACAAAATAAATATACAGATCGAGTAGAGTTAGTTGGTGTCAACAGTAGGACGAAAAATGAGTAAGCGACAAAATGGTAAATACTAGAAATAACCAAGGATAAAATTGGAAAAGTGTAATTGAAGGTCCATAAATAAGTGAAACATGTGAGGAAGGGTGAAAACATGAATGTAGTATAAGAGGAACATAAAAGAGTGAAAAGAATAAGGTTCGAGAGATGGTCTCAGTGAATAGACACCTGGCCGTGAATAGTGCTTTTCGAAACCCATTTGCATTAACTAAACAAAATGAAAGAAAATATTATAAGATAATATTAGGTGAAGTTTGGAGTGAAAACAAAGTCATTTGAGTGGTTAAAAATGCAATAAACGTTTTTGTGACATGTCTTGGGAATAGTGACGTAGTATAAACTAAACGATAAAATATTCAGTTTATGCTCAGAATAATCCAAAAATGGCACAACCTAATGATAAAAAATTCCAAACAAGTCAATGGTAATAGAATTGAAATTTTTTAACATTAAGAAGTAATTTATAAAAATTGATTAAGAATTAAAAGGCTTAGTTAAATAGTTTATTCTCAATTTTTTAGCTCGATTTTCTTGGGATTTACGAGTTTCGTATTAAATGAATTTATGGGATCTTAAGAAGGATTAAATGGGGTTTTAAATGGGAGAAATAAAATTAATAAAGCTTAAAATAAGGATAATTATCTCAAGCCTTAGAGTTATCATGTGGTCAAATCTAAGCCTTTGATTCTTTTAATATATAAAAGATAATTGTGAAAAAGGGAAGAAGAATTCCATAATCTTCCTCCTTTCCACCCCTAAGCTAACACCATTAACATACTCCCCCCTATATTTCTTTTTCTTCTTTTTTCCACCAAATTACACCCACACAAAGCTATATCTCACCATCAAATGAACCTCTATAACCTCTAGATTACTATTTTACTGAGAAAATAATTAAAACAAGGGTTAATTTTGAGTTTGGCAACTTGAGTAAATAGTGCCACTTGGAATGGTAAGTGTTCAAATCCTCAGTTTTATATTTTTTTAAGGTGTAATTCAATGCCATTTAGATGTTCCTAATGTCAATTTTAAGTTTGAAAGTTTATGGAATTTATTTGGATTTTCTAAGCTAGATTTGGTGTAAGTTTATAGAGATTTTGAACGGAGCTAAAGGAAAAAGGTAAAGGGTGATCTAGAAAGGCTATTTGGAAACTAATAGGAATCCTTGTAAGTATTCAATGAAGTATACTATGTATGTGTAAATTCAATAGTTAAAGTGTGTGAATTTGTGTTTGGAATTGCATGATTAATGTGTATGAGCATGTATTAATTATAAATAATGGTATATTAATGTTGTTTGAATGGTTTTTGCATAATCTAAATGGAAATTAAGCTAAGAATTGAATGGTAAATGGATGAACATAATATGTTTGAAATATGATAAGTTCATTCTACGTGTGTATGTTGGCTTGCTTTAGGCATTTAAGAAGTGCATGAAATGTAATTCATGAGAGTGAGATGTTAACCTAGAGTAATATGTTGATGTAGCAATTAAAGTGTGTTTTAATGTCCTTGACAAATATGGCTATTGTATATAAGTATGTGGAAATGAGAAAAATACGATGTGTTAGCATTAATAAAATGATTGAACAGGATATGGAAGATGGAAATGAATTAAAAGAACAAGATAACTTGAAAAACTTACAATGGCCGAAACATGTTACTAGATGTGTGCTTGTGTATATTGCTCTAAGTAAGTAGTAAATGTGACCATAAGGCATAAACTAAAGAGGAAAGCAAGTATGACTAAAATAGTGGTTAATAGATGATGTATGTGGATATTAAATTAGAAATTAGATGAACTAAGGCATGTGTACATTTGAATGTAATGTCATAATAAAAGTTGAAAACTAAATGAAGAACAAAAGAAATGAAATGCTAGTATGATATGTGAAATAGTTGATAAAGGAATTAATGAGGAATATGATGTTGGTACGATTAATGCGATGATAAACTAAATAAAGTCTATATTGTAAAGCAAAACATGAGTAACTTGGAATGTTTGTTAAAAATAAAAGTGATGCATGTTGACATAGTGGCTTGGTCATAAATTTTCTTCATATGTATACGAATGTAAACTATAGGCATGAATGTATGGGAATAATTATGTGAAAAAAAGGATTTGATTTCTATTAAGTGATTATGTATGGGTAAGCAATATGTAAAGTGTATGTACAAAGCAAGATAATAATAATTATGCATGATTAGAAGTGATTAAATGATACTTGATACAATTATGTTTAATTCAAAAGTAAGGGAAATATTTGGAAACCCAAAAAATATATGTGGACTAAGTGGAGTATAATAAAAGCCTATATAAGCTAGAGGATCTAGTCTAGATAGGTTAACTGATCAATTAGGGATAAATAGTAGCTGCTAGGGCACTTCGGTATTTTATTTTATGCTGGTGCAGCAGTGGTAGGGTCCAATAGAACTACTGCATATATACATTTTTTAACCCGGGTGCAGCAGTCGGTAAGGTCCAATAGGGCCACTGCACATATACATTGGTATAACGCGGGTGCAGCCACCGATAAGGTCCAACAGGGCCACTACACATGTACATTGGTATAATGCGGGTGTAACGGCCAGTAAGGTCCAAAATGTGGCCCACTACATGACTGATGAGATGTATATCATGTTATCCAGTATTAGACAATAATGTATATTACATATGGGCAAAGCAAGTGAATAATTGAATTGATATAAAGTACATATGAAATAAGGACAATTTAGAAAATGAGTATAAGCATACAATGAGAACTGAAAAGAAATATTCTTATTAAGCATGAAAATTTATATAAACTTACAACATGGGCTAAGTAAACAATTTACCGAATTAAGGTTAAAGATGAACACGAGTAATTGAGATAGATTAAAAATAAGTGGTAAATTAAGATAGTTAGTATAAGTATAGTTAAAGAGTAATAAGTACCTAAGATGCAATTATGATGGGCAATCAAATAATTTAAATAACTAGATTAATGTTTAAGTGGTGAAAAAAGAGAAAGTCTCATATAACATAAAAGACGATATGATGTAAGGTATGACTATATATATGTGTCCATAAGTTCAACTATTTTGCATGCATATATAAATTGGCATGTAAGCTAAACTTGGGTTACATTAACATTATAAGTGCATTGTGCATGTGTGTGTGTGTGTGATTTAAGTATATTTCATTGAGTACACTACTAAGCATTATACTTAGCGCATCGTGGTTTCCGTTGCATAGGCAGGAGAAGATCTTCTGATGTTCAGTCTCAATGCAGCAATGTAGTTGAGCAAGGCAAACTCTCTTTTGAGTATATCTCTTGTGTTGTAAAGTTTAGTTAAGTAGATAATTATGGCGCTCATATGTAAATATAAGGGATAGGCCTAAACTCACTTATGTAATGGGTTTTCTCACTAGCTTAAAACTTAAATTTGATGTATTATATTACGTATGTATCTATGTTGTGTATGTGATGTGTTATGAGACCTTAATGATTAATATGCTGATTGTGGAGTTTAGATAAAGTTTGGGGGATCAAGAAGATCCAATGAGATAAAGTGAGTGGTATATAGTTTTAAAAGTGTTCTTTTATACAGGTTACTATTTGGGCAGTGTCATCAGTCAGCTGTTATGCTGTCAGATTTTCGACCTGAGAATCCCAGTTGCATGAATTATGTTTTAAAATGATTTAAAAGGATAAACATCAAATGATACTATTTGAATTGATTTGTAAGTGTAGAGTTGATAATTAAACAAATAATGGATAAAGGTAATTTAAATGAACTGGAAATGGTTGCGTGTCTTTCTTTATTTAGGTTTGGCGACCGGATCGGGTAAGAAGTGTCACATAAAAACCTAATAGATCACACACTCAGGAGAAAATGGTATCAATTTAAAGTGACATGACTTAGATAGCATGAGATGTCATTAAGAGTTTAAAATGAAAGAGAAAAAAGAAGACAAAGTGAAATGCACATTTGGGCCCAATTGAATTAGACCCTATGTGTAAAGTGAAAATTTAGCCTTTTAGTTAAACTTGGTCTAATCTAATGGTTTAACCACTTGGTCAAACCAATAAAAGGGCTTAGGTCTAACCTAGACTCTTTAAAGTTTTGACAACTGAGGTTATAAAAATCCCTAGTGACCGAAATATCCAAGAAGTACCACCAAAATATTTTCTTTCTTATTCTTCAGCTCTAGTTATTTTTCTCCCCATGTTTCGCCTTTTTTTCTCCTTCATTAAGAGTGGTTTTTGACATCCTCTTTATATGTGAATCAATATTAGAGGTATTCCAATAGAAATGTTATGGTTTATGACAACCCACAAAAAATAAAAAGTTGCATAAGAGAAGAAATTCAAGTAAATGATAAATTTTTACTATCCTTCTTCTCATTTTTTTTGAATTTGTTGACCATTACTTACTAAATCTTGTTTTATAATTTGATTTGTTCTTGTAGCCAAATAATCCCGTACCATGACGTATCTGGAATAATAGTAATTAGTGAAACAAAAATGCTTGTACAAACTAAGGAAGTAACCCCATTTCCAATAGTCCAAAGATTCAAATCTTTGTAATATTCTGAACCATTCACGAACATTATGGTAAATAGAATTAAAACATTTATAGCTCCCACATAAATAAGGAGCTGCGCAGCAACAAAAAAAATGAAATAGATCCTATATCAGTAAATCTAGTTTTAAAATTCTAAATTTTCTAATGTGCTTTGTATTTATCTGAGTTTAGAAACCACCAATTTATACATAACTCAAATCTTTCCTAAGCTCAATTAAAAGTACTAATAAATTAACCAAACTATTCTAAACCTACTGGCAACTATCCAAGTTCATTTAACCACTTGTTAAACATATAAAATATTAATTAAATTTATAATATTTTTTATAGAATATATTTAAAATAAATAATATATTTATATATATTGAAACTATACAATATTTTGATAAAAAAATAAATAGTTGAGGAAATTACATAAATTGCCCCCTTTCACTATTTATTTTCACAGAGTACTTCATATTTAAAATATATTTCTTTTTTAGGTTTTTTAAAATCAAAACTACCAGTTTTCTTTAAGAAACAATCTGTATTCCTTCGTAACTCCCGATATTTGCAATTCACCGATCTTCGATCTAGAAGATAGCTCTCATCCTTTATAACTCTTGATCTCTATTTTTTTGTTCAGTATTTAATCTAAAAGAAATCTAAAAAATGTTATCTCTTACATCTCATTGTCCGTTAACTGCATTCTTGAATTCGAGTGTGTCGATATCTGCCATCGTAATATCGATGTTGTCTAGTATCTTTTACATCTCAGTTGTTGTTTGGAGCAGAAGGTGCAATCCTTCATGAACTGACCCTTTCTCTAATCTTCTTATTTGGAAAGTGGTAGCTTTAACCATTGTCCAATATCGACTGTTCTTTGTATTGCTGTTCTCTAATCTTGACAGCGAAAGTTGCAATTTGATTTCGACTCACAGTGTTTGGATATTCAAGGTACGATTTGTGAAATTTCTTATTACATGCAATTTTGGATATTCAAAGTAATTTTTCATCATTATGTCAAGTAGTTCCATATTTTATTATTGAATCATTAATCATGTAGTTACTTAATCTCTAATTCTGACCTTAACCAAATGTGTTGTGTGTAGTCAGTAGTTGAAAATGTTATTGGCAAATGCAAGTATAGTGTTTAGTTATCTATGAATTGTAGCATGCTTAATCTAATCGTTCATATTAAAATGTCCAAACTGAGTATCTGAAATTGTAGTTCATTTGGATGACTGAAAGGGTATAATGTATGCATTTGTAGCAATATGCAGTGCTATCAGTATAATAATGCACAAAGTTGGAAAATGCTAATGTATATTGATTACCATATTTGGCCTTGATTAGAATTAGTTAAGCAATGTGGTTTGTTAAGAAATGTGGATTTGATCTTGACTGAATTTGATTAGAATATTTTCAACATGTAAAATTAGGAAGTCATTAATGTTATTATGCAAATTGTTCATTTTAAATATGTAAGTGTGGTAGCATAGAAAGTACAAAATAACTTATTATCTTAATGTGGCGTTAAAGAAAATAAATCAAAATTTACATGATTTTTTGTGGCAGCTAGTTGTACCCATACTTGACACATGACAGTGGCATATATCGGAGTGTTACAATCAAAATTGAATGTGTTTTAATATATATAAATGATAGTAAGGAAAAAAAATTAGCGGTTAGATGTGTTGTAGGTCCAACATTGATAAAAAAGGGTAGTATCTAGATGTGTTATGTGTGTGATAAATATGTCGCTGATGTAGGAATAGTCAAGTCCCTATAGTTATTACTCAAATATATATGTAAATACATATATATACACCAATGAATAGAAACTTGGAGTGATTTGTAGCATACTCATGGTATAATAATATTTTATTTATTTATACAAATTTAGTATATTTTTTATATATTTGTAGTATATCCGTGATGAAATATGATTTTACTTTTTTTTGGTATATTTATAGTATACCCATGGTATAATATGATTTTACTATATTTTTTGGTACATATATGTTATATTAGTTGTATAAGGTTATTTAATATTTATAAATATTTATTAGTTAACGTTGTGAAAGCATAAATGTACTTGGAATTTAACTCATGTATCCATCAAAGTTGTGAGATTTTGAAGAAAAATATAGGTATTAAGGATAGGGTTTTGGCATACACTTCAGTGTAATTAACTTTGCAATCTCAATCACAAAAATATGTAGGTGTCGTGTCATTGAAATTTAGTTTAGAAGTTAAATTTTTTCTTTTTGTTTTGTTTTTTTTTTTTTTGCTAAATGTTGTATGTGTGTAAAACTGTAAATGATATAATTTTGTTTTTATCTTCAATTTGTAGTGAACACCTTTTTTTTTGTTTTATAATTAATATATTTATATACTAATTTAACATGAATTTGCTTGTATTAATAACTGACATAAATTTGATTTTTTTTTAGGTTTCAAAATGGTTGAAATGCGTTCAAGTTCTCTTCATCTACAACGTACTTCATAAATTTTGAAAAAATTGAAGAGAGTAGATGAAAAAGTGAAGAAGTATAGTAAAAATATTTTATTTACTGGATTAAGGAAAAAAGGGATGAGGAAAAGAAGATTTGCGAAATCATCTAATACTAAAAGTGTGCCAAAGAAAATTAAGTTGTTTGATTTGAAAGACGAAAGAGGATTTAAGGTAACATTTTTTCTTTATTTATTAATTGCTAATAATTGAAACAATATATAATAGAGATGTTGTTTTCATACTTTTGTTTTATGTTGGTATATTATTTTTTTTGTGCAATATTAATATTTATTTTAAAAGTTTTATATTTTTAATGATATTATATGGATGATTTAAGTTTTTTTTTGTTACATCATTCAGGTTGTTGAATATATAGTCCAGCAAAATAATTATTTTGCCGTTAAAGTATCTTCATGCATGCATAATGATGTTATAAGTGTCATTCGAAAATGACAGGTAGATTGAGATGTTTAAGGAAACATGTTTTGGCTATTTTTAAGATTTAGCACAAGTATTTGTCCAAGAGCAACTCATTCATTCTCTTTTGTTAAGAGAAATTTATTCTGAAAATGAAAGAAAATTTTAGTTAGAGTTGATGGTGTTGTGTTAAGGCTTAGGTTAGATGAGTTTGCCCTTGTAATTGGGCTTAAATGTATTGGTGAATTGAAGAAGTCTAAAGCTGCTAGTGATGTTAGAAGGCTTTTAGACACATACTTTAGTGGAGGTGATAATTTGACAAAGGATTTAATTGCTTAAGTTTTTGTGTCTACTAATTTTTTATCTGATGAAGATGTTGTGAAACTGGCATTCTAGTTCTTTTTACATTGTTTTCTGCTATCAAATTTGGGTGATAAGCTAGTCAATAAGAAAGACATTGCTTTGGTGGATAGTCTTGAATTCAATGACTATCCATAGGGGAAAGAGGTTTTTAATTTGACAATTGATAACATGAAGGGGAAACTGGATTGTAGGAGGAAGAAAGGTGAAGTTGATGGATCAAAATCGTTGATATATAGATTGCTTAGTTGTCCTCTTGCTTTCTAAGTTTGGTTTTCCGAATGTTGTTCTTATTCATTTGAAGTTCTTGCTATTAGTAATGTTGAAAATATTTCAAGAATTTTGAGATAGGCAATGTCTAAAGTACCTAATTCCAAGTAGTTGAATAAGGATTTTTTCAAGTTTTCTACAAAGGAGGTAAATATTGTAATTTAGTGTTAAGTTTAAAATTAGTTTGTATTTTTTGTTATTTTTTTACATTTTATATGCTTTTTAATTGATGCTAAATGTCGTGTTCTTTTTATTGTTTTTTGCAGTTGGATTTGAAAAATACATATCCAAATGAGGTTGACAAGAACAAGATTTGTTTAAATGGGCTATTCCGAAGTAGCAAGGTTAAAAAAATTTTGAATGGTAATGTTTTTGCTATCAATGATGATGATGAATTTGAAACACCTCCTCCATGTGATTATACTTTTCATGAAAGAGATAGCACAAATAATAAAGGGAAATCTAATAAGGAGCACATTAGGGAAGAGTTAAAATGCTTTTGGAGAGGTAAACTGAATTGAAGAAAGAAATAGTTGATGTTAGGAATAGTTTGGATAAAAAGTTTTGCAAAGAGTTGATTGATATGAAAAGTTATATGGAGATTTCTTTTACAAAAGTATTTAAGGCAATTGATGGGATTTCTCAAATGCTCAGTACTTCTCATAATG
>CANXYI011027746.1:0-17221 GCA_948208565.1 Hura crepitans
CAGCTGAGGGAATTAGAGTTAATCCCAAAAAAGTGAAAGCAATGTTAGAATGGGAACCACTTAAGAATGTAACAGAGGTGAGAAGTTTCCTAGGGTTAGCTGGGTACTACAGGAGATTTGTAAAAGGATTCTCTATCATTGCCACTCCTTTGACTAGACTTATTCAGAAGAATGTGAGATTTGAGTGGGATGATAAGTGTCAAACCAGTTTTAAGCAACTGAAAAAGATGCTGACAGAGGCTCCTATCCTAATTCAACCTGAATAGGGTAAGGTCTTTATTATGTACAGTAATGCTTCACTAAATGGTTTGGGGTGTGTATTGATGCAAGAGGGAAAGGTAGTGGCTTATTCTTTAAGACAGTTGAGGCCACATGAGAGGAATTACCCTACCCATGGCTTAGAATTAACTACCATTATGTTTGCTTCAAAGATTTAGAGGCACTATTTGTATGGAGAAAAGTGCTACATATATATAGATCATAAAAGCTTGAAATACCTCCTGACTCAGAAGGAGCTGAACCTGAGACAAAGAAAATGGTTGGAACTGATCAAGGATTATAACTATCTAATTGATTATCATCTAGGGAAAGATAATATGGTGGTTGTAGTACACTCTAGAAGATGCTGTATTAGCTGAGTTATGGGTGAAGCCAGACTTTAAACATTAAATTAAAGAAAGGTAGATGAAAGATGACCAGTTGGTTTTGATGGCAAGTAAAGCTAAAGAGGGGAAGGCCATAGGGTTTGAGTTAACAAAGGATAGGTACCTATACTTTTAAAATAGGTTTTGTGTACCTAGTATAGATAACCTGAGATTACAGATACTTAAGGAAGCACATAAGGCTCCCTATTTTATGCATCCTAAAAGCATAAAGATATATCTAGACCTAAAGTCCCATTACTGGTGGCTTGGTATGAAAAGAGAGGCAGTAGAGTATGTCACTAAGTGTTTAATATGCCAATAAGTGAAAGCTGAGCATCAAGTTCCTTCGAGATTACTGCACCCTACAGTAATATCAGAGTGGAAATAGGAGAAAGTAACCATTGACTTCATGATAGGCTTACATTTGACTAAAGGTAAATGTGATGCTGCACGGGTCATAATGGACAGATTAACTAAAATAGCTCATTTAGTCCCTATCAGAATGGATTACTCCTTAAAAAGATTGGCTAGATCGTATGTGGATGAGATAGTTAGATTACATAGTGTGCCAGTGATTATCATTTCAGACAGAGATCCTCACTTCACTTTTAGATTCTGAAAGAAGTTATAGGAGGCATTAGGTACCAGACTGGCTTACAGCATATCATTTCATCCTCAGACTGATGGGTAGTTAGAGAGACTGATATAAATATTGAAAGATATGCTGTGAGGCTATACTATTGAGTTTAAAGGTAATAGGGATCAGTATCTATCTTTGGCAAAGTTTGCCTACAATAATAGTTACCAGTATAGTTTGGGAATGGCACCATATAAGGTATTAGAACTCCATTGTATTGGAATGAAGCTGGAGAAAGTAAGATTGTAAGTGTTAAGATGCTTTATGAAGCTAAAAAAAAGTGAGAATAGTTAAAGAGAGGCTGAAGGCAGTCGTTGATAGATAGAAATCATATGCTAAATTGAAATGAAAAGACATTGAATATGCATTTGGTAATAGAGTATTTTTAAAGGTTTCTCCTTGGAAAAAAATAATGAGGTTTGGTAAAAAGGGAAATTAACTCCCAAATTTATAGGTCCCTATGAGATATAGAAAGGGTTAGACCTCTAGCATACAGGTTGGCACTACTACCTGAGCTACAGTAAATACATGACATTTTTCATGTTTTTATGCTTAGGAGGTACATGTTGGATCAAACACATGTGATTTTGACGTCAGATATTGACGTGTAGCTAGATCTAAGCTATGAGGAGGAACCAGTGCAGATTATGGCATAAAAAACAAAGCGGTTAAGGAATAAGTCCATACCACTAGTTAAAGTGCTGTGGAGATACCATAACACCGAAAAAGTTATGTGGGAACTAGAAGAGCAAATGAAACCTTAATATCCTCACCTATTTGCTCCAGGTAATTTCGAGGATGAAATTTTTGTAAAAGGGGAAGAAATGTAACACCCATACTCCAAGGCTCTGTGAACAGTGCCACTGGGCTTGGGAAGTGTGCTTAGGGTGCTGGGTCACTTACACAAAAATTGAGGCAGTGACATTAGTTATGAAACTTTGAGGGGCTTTAATTTGATGAAAAATACAAAATTTAAAATTTTAGCATAATTAATAATTCATTTCGGGTTGTAAGCTACCTCTCGAGGCAATAAAAATTTTTTTGAGCCGGGAATGGATTGGGATATGCCCAGATAGACCCAAAAATAGTTGACTCTAAAGCGCAAAAATTCCACTGAGTTCATCGGAGAAAGAATTTTTTAGATTATGAGGTCATTTATGAATTTTAGTAATTTTTGGGGGTTGGCATACAAATTAAGGCAGTCTAAAAACTGCCATATCAATGGAATTTGGCCACAAAAATTTGTGAGCATGTAGAGGGGATTAAAATATGAATTTTAAAATAAACGGCATAATTTTTTAAGGTTAGTGTGAATTTTGGTGGATTTTTTAAGTTTACAGTAAAATCGAATCGGGTCAAGGTGGCACCGGGGTTGTGGGATCCACTGCTCACCTAGCCATTTGGCCAAAGACCCTTGCCAAGTGGCAAGGGAGAATGCCAAGTGGGCTTTTCTAATTAAAAACCAAAGAAATGTTTTCCTTCTTTTTACACTATTGCCAACGCCATAGGGGGAGAGAAAGACCATTTTCACCTCCTTCTTCATTACATTTTTGAAGTTTTAAACCACTTAAATTCCTTATGGTATGTTAGGGAGCTAAAGAAAAAGGGAGTATAGCAAAAGGAGTTCCCACAAATTTACTAAAAATCCACAAAGTTTTCTAGATCATCACAGTCTAACAAGTGCCTCTAGGTGAGTCCTATGCCTCTTTCGTTGCTATTCCCATGATTTTTGAGACCTAACATTTATAGGTGTATGTGTGTATGATCTTGAGGTGAATTAAGGAGAACAAAATCTTGAATAAGGGTAATAAAGGTGACCATGGAAGGGCTAAAAGTGGGTAGGAACTTTAAAGGTTAAATCCATAGGGTTCTTCAAGCCTAGGGAGTGGAATTTGGCTCTTGTTATTATGAGGTATGTGAATTCTAGCCCTTATCTCATGTCTCCAAGGCTTTAAGATTCAACTCTTAGCTTCAAACATGAAAAGAAATGTTGAAATTGAGAAGTGTATAAAAGAATTAAAGTGATTAGCTAAATTTCATGTTAATTTAAGTAGGAGGATGGTTGTTGATGAAAAGAAATGAAGTCAATGTTAAACCCCTAGTTGGCCGAGAGATGTACAAGGGTGATAAGGCATGTTTATAATGCTTGATGTATGTCAATAATGCTTGATGTATGTTTATAATGCTTGATGTATAAATTGATGGTTTTGGTGATGATGTGAAATAGAATTACTTGTGAATTGATGGAAATAAGTAGGATTGGCAAGAAAGGTGAGTATAGTTGAGAGGTGTGAGTATGGGTTATGGCATGAATATTAGGTGTATGCTATGTGAATCATGGTAAAAATTAGAGGTTAGCCTAGGAATGCATGTATGAAGGATGATTATGGTGAAACAAAGCATGTACATGTGTGTGTGATATATGTTCGAAGCATATATGGCTTGTGTAATGGCATGGCATGTATGGTATAGGGTATATATATATGTATATTTGCTAGCATGCTAATTTTGAAAATGTATGTATGATAAGTGATGCCAAAGTGCATGTAATGGCAATGACTCTCTTAGTGGCCGAGAGGTATGAGTGCCATGTGGAGGCATGGTAAGTATGGCATGTAGTTAAGTTTAATGTACATGGGTAATATGAGATTATGTGCATATAATGCATGGTATAGAATTGGCATGAACTTAATTAACGTATACCTTAAAAAAGACATGAAAGGTAGTCAAGAAAATGGCATGCAAAATGACTTGAAAATGAACTTAAACTTGGTTAGAAATAAGGTATGAAAAATGGCTTGTAATTGCCTTTAAGGGCTATGGCTTATAAATGAATGATGTGCCTAAATTATGTACCTAAAATGACTATATTAAGGTGTTTATTTGTAGTGGCATGTATGCCTTTATTTTGACTTTTTAATGACCTAAGTGTGGTTGGCTTGAGGCCTATAAATGTATGAAATAAATGAAGAAAACTGCACTTAGGAATAAGGTGAAATGAACCTTAAATTGCTTGTCGTAAAGTAAGGAAATGACCTATAATTGTTTAATAGTGACCATTACTTGAACCATTAAGTCCTCTGGATAGTAAATGACCTAGATTTAGGGAATGCTCATGGGATTATATTCAACTTAGCATTTTATAATTACTGGCTTTTAAATCCTTAAATATAGTTTTCTAAAATTCACTCGGTACGACCTGTTTGTGGCTATACCAGACCGGGCTAAATTTTAACTATGTAATAAAAATCATAACTGTCTATTTTTAAGTTTCTAATATTATGAAAAGTTAATAAGTAAGGAAATAAATACTGATTGAGGTTAAATGGCCTACTAATTAGACACCCACTAGATGGGTTGACTAGTCAACTTAGGGATCCTTAGCAGCTGCTACACTATCTACTTTTTAGATAGGGCCGGTACAGTGGTGTAGGTCCCCACTGGGACTATTGTACTAGTCTGTTAGATAGGCTAGTCTACTGGGTAGACATAGCCACTTTACTACTGATCATTTATATGATGTTGGTGTAGCGGCGTAGGTCCTTGAAGACCATTGCACTAGTTTATTAGATAGACGAGTCTATTGGGCAGATAACCCCTTGTTATTTGCACCTTAGGTGCCAAAGTGTAATTGAGTTAGTGCAGCGGCATAGGTCTGGAATGGGGACCACTACACTAGTTTATCTTCCCTCTAAATCCAGTGTCTATTAGGGATATCTCCTCAGTTGGGCTAGTTAAAATAATTGAATAAACTTTATAGATATACTTATGACTATAAATTATATCATAAGGGTATTTTGGTAATTTTTTGTACTCATTTTACTAAATGATTTAAGCTATAAAGATTATACATGTAAAGAATAATAATGATTCTAAGATATAATTTATATGAGTTATAGTGATTAATTGGATAAATTACAGATAGAGACACTAGGGGTAAAATGGTAATTTTTACATGTTAATACTCTAAGTTGAACTTGAATACCGGGATAAGATAGGAATAGGGATTTTTTTATGCATGAATAAATCACTGACTATATTTCTTTAATGTTTGAATTCACCATTGAGTATTTTATACTTAGTGTACTTGTTTTGGTGCGCAAGTACCAAGAATAAGGCCATTACCTCGTAAAGCATGTAAGGAGTTCAGAGGGCAAGTCTGAGAAGGTTAATAATGTATATGTGTATAGTTTTGCACTTCATGTACTTATGAGTGTGAAAGAGAGTATGATGTATATAAAAAGACTCAAAGATGTAAATATGTATGTATATATATATAATCAGGCTTTATGTTTATAATCAGTGTAAACCTTTATGTGTGTACATGCTGGATGTATGTGATCTATGAGCTAAAGGTTTTGTGTGCATGATTGTTGTGGCCTGAGGCCTAAGTTTTGCTGTGTGACAGTTGATGGTGATAGGATGATATTTGAGAGACTAGAAGGGTCCAAGAGATGTATTAAATGTTATAAAAGTGTTTATAGGTTATAAAAAATTTTTGGGATAGTGACTGGGTAGCCATTATGCTGCTGGATTATTAAAAAATATCTAAAAGTGATTAAATACCAACCCAAAATAATCTGACATCAAGACATGAACCTAAAGAAGCTATAGGAGCAACTAGTATATATCAAGGGTCAGATAATATTCTCTAGAGCAATGTGATAACAAGTTAAATGTGTTTCGGTGACAGTAGTAATAAGATGTGTGACTTAGTGGGAAGGGCACCGCCTATTAGGTTTCTCTAGGAATCTAGCAGGGGGTGTTATAGTGCAAGTTTTAGTCATTTATATTGAGATGATGGTCTACATGGGCCTATTTCAAGTGTACAAGTGATCTGTGTGGACCAATTAAGTAGGCCCAATGAAGTCTGCATGGACTACATGACGTTAATTCACGACTTATTTTGTTATGTGTTTAATTTATTTTTGTTTACTCTTATTTCATGTACCTTTCTATTTTAGTTGTAATAGGTAGCATATTTAAACTTATTTTATGAGTAAAATATAACTTTACATTAAAGATTTTTCTAGATATTTAATTGGCTTTTTCTAATAAAATGGTTTTGATTTTCTTTAATAAAAGTCACCATGAAAATATATTTTAATAAAGCTCAATCTCTTAGAGATGAGAGTTGGGTCGTTACTTCCAATTCTTATGAAATCACAAGTAATTATTAGGCCAGTTTGCAAATAATGAATAGCTCATTTTATAGATATATATTCTTATATCTTATTATTTATTATGTGTATTTTAATTATTACAATTCACTTTCTTGTTAATTATATGCAGAGGTGACATGAATGATTTAATTTGTTAGTTTGCTTGCATGATATATGTTGATAAACATTGGAATATAAAAGAGGTTATTACAAGGGCATAAATAAGATATTGATTTCAAACACTTCATGGGTAAAACATCAATAAGTCCTGGTGTAGAGCTGGGTGGCAACTCCATCAAATTACCTAATCTCTTTATTGTGGTGACTTCACTAGGGATGAGAATTGAAATCTAAAAGTTCTAAAATAATATACCTTTTAAAGTTCTAATTTTATCAATCCCATGCATTTCATAATTTATCAACTATGTCCATGTTACCCTGTATAGTGTTGTGAAATATGAACCTATTTTCACTCAAGTTTAGGGGATTGCTAGCATATCCATCACTCATAATCTTAAATATAACAAAAAGTGAATTGATCAGTTGCTTTACCCTTAATTGGGAAGACCTATTAAGGGGGATCTCTACTTATAAGAGCCTTAAGCTTTTCTAACTGAACCTTGAAGCCCATGTAGTTAAGCTTAACAACTTCCCC
Source organism: Hura crepitans (assembly GCA_948208565.1). NCBI lineage: Eukaryota > Viridiplantae > Streptophyta > Magnoliopsida > Malpighiales > Euphorbiaceae > Hura > Hura crepitans. The sequence continues at coordinate 7,099 of CANXYI011027746.1, forward strand.
TAAGTTTTATGACCTTAAGTGTATCTAACTACATTATGAATATATTGTGGGCTTTTTACATTTAACCTTATGTCAAGTGGACCCAAGCCCATTGGGCCTTCTATCTAGGATGGGCTTAGCCTAATTTCACCTTAAATATGACTTAAATGTTATGGGATATTATCTTTGCATGCACTTTCAATATGAAAGGTCTTTAGGTTAAAACTAATTTGGCTAAGGTTCAAACCTAGGTATCCCCCAATGATACTTAGGTAAGCCCACTTAGGAAAGATTGTCTTAACCACGTGTGAGGGAGTAATAAGATTGGAAGGCTTATTGCTTGTGTTGGTCTTTGTACACATTAACATGCATCTTATAAGCATTATTTGTGAAAGTTATAGAATACATCATACTACATCATCTTGCATCATAACATATGCTCATGCATCATAAAAATCACTTGGCATTTTCACATAAGTGTAGGTGCATCATACTAGCCTTTTCTCATGAGCTATACGTATATTGACATACATATAAAGTTATCCTTATCAAATATCCATGCATTATCGTACATCATGAAACACACATAATCATATCATGCATCTTGAATTACCCGTCATCTTGCACATGTACATGCACCATATCTAACCCTTGGTTTTTCAACCACCATTGTTCCTTCTTTTACCACCTAGTGGAAGCAAGTTGCCAAATGCCTTCTTAGAAAAAATAATCAACCTACTCTAGCAAATTTGCCAAAAAAAGTCACTATGTTTGGAGATTAGTATACAACTAAGACCATGCTAATTGAGATCCTACAAGATATGGAAAGAAGGATGATGGCCAACCTAATCCATGTGTTATTCATCATGTATGTTTAGAAAGAAAAGGGTTAAATTTTTATTGCACAGAATAAGGAAAAAGAAGTGGTTGATGAAGTAGATGAGGAAGAATCAGTTAATTATATTCCTTTAATAAAGAAAAAAATATAACAAGGTCCCACCTTCTAAAGCTATAGAGGAAGATCCTTTCAAAAATCTAAATGAAAAGATGGAAGCCATGAGCCTCTAGTGACAGGGGGCAAAGATGTCAACCTTAAAGATATTAGTTTAAAGCCAAATCGAGCTATGCCTTACAAGTTGAAAATGCTAGATTTAAGTAAGTTTGATGGAGCCACTAACTTATGCACCCATTTGAAGCAATATGACATTACTATGAGGTTAACCAATATCCCTGAAGATCAGATTATGAGCTTATTCAACATGTCACTCATTAGGTAAGCCCTTGATTAGTATTATAGCCTAGAAAGAAGGGTGAAAAAAGACTGGTTGCACTTGTCATGAGCTTTCAGTAAGCAATACACAAATAATACAAGTGTGGAGGTCATCCTCAAAGATTTAAAACTAGTAAGACAAAAGCCCAATGAGTCTTTTTTGAACTACTTAGAATGGTAGAGATCAAAGGTGTTTATAACTCCCTTTTACCCAATCCATAAAAGAATCAAGTAAGACAATGTTACCCTATAAATGTAGGCTTATGGAAAAGCATGCTAAAATTTTTTGACCTTTTAAAACTTCTTTTAAATAATCTAAGACTTTTTCTGACAACTTCTATGCATAAAAAAAATTTTACTATTGAAGGTCGTCGAGTCAAAAATGTTGATAGTATAACAGATGTTTGAGGCACTACCCAAAAATTTCCTACATAAGAAAGCACTTTTAAAAATTATAACAACTCATATCTAACTACACAACTATCATGTCTCTAAAACAATGTTAACCATCATAAGCATAAACAATTTCAATGATGCCCAAGTCATTTTAACTACATAAACATATACTTATGCCATACACCCATAAACTATATAAGATTTTTAGTTAATACTAAGCATAATAAAGGTGACAAAATAATATAATTAACCCTAAAACTTATAAAAGATGAGTTTTACATACATATCCTTGCACGTTTTATCCTAAGTTATATATGTGACAGAAATCTTAGGTTTTATGAATGCACATGCTAAAAATAATGGTATCTATACAAAAACATGTGTCTCAACAAAGCTAATGCAAGCTATTCCCTTATCTCTTCAGTATCTCTTAGACTTGCACAAGTAAATAACTGTGCTAAGGATAAATTCCTTAGTGGATACTTTAACTAGGACAAATATTATTTTTGGTTATCTAGGTTATAAGCACTAAAGAGAATTACATAAATAAAGCATAATAACATAATCAACTAATCAATATGCATATTTTTATCATGCACATGACTACTTTCTTTATCATACTATAAAAGCACAATCATATATTTTTCATGTATAGAAATTATTCTTACCATATGCATAGATATACAATATGAAGGAATATGTGCATAGGTGTAGGTGTACATATTGTAAGCACCTTAGCTTTAGGACTAGTGATGATAGCCAGAGATAGGCCCAAGTAACAAGACAAAGAACCCAGAGTCCTAGTCAACACGGATCAATTCATAACAACCTACCCTTATAGTTTGCGTGGACTTACCGTGTATAAGCTTAAGCCATTGCGTGTAAAGACTAACCAACCATTAAACCTTAATAGTGTCCACATGGAATTATCCTTAACAAATCCATTCCTATGTTCATGCAAACATCCCTTTGATCTATTTTGCAATGCTTGTAAGTCTAGGCTCTATGAACAGTACCTCTGAGGCTCGAATAGGGTTCTTGAAGTGCCGGGTCACCTTCACGAGGCTAGAGAAGGGGCATACTAGTCATGAAACTTTAACTCACCATAAAATAATGAAAAAGACTTAATTTAAAAATTTAATAGAACTAATAAATTATTTTTATCCATAATTTAGTGGGCTGTAGGCTTAAATGGACATGGGCGAGGAATGACTCAGGGCGTGCCTAGATAGACCTAAAAATGTTAAACCCTGAAGGTCAAAAATTCCCTTGAGGTCATTGGTGAAGGAATTTTAATTTTTTGAGGTCATTTGGTAATTTTTCAAAATTTCTCAATTTTCTCGATTCTCGAGGAATTAATTAATTGACTTGCAAATGAAATTTGGTTATCAAATTTTATGAGGCCCTAAATAGGCTCAATCAAGGATTTTTAGAATAAACACAATGATTGTTAGAGGACTGAGAGAATTTTAAAAATTTCTTGAAGTTTCAGCTGAAATCGAGCATTTTCGGGATGCTCAGGTGACATGTGTCACCACTCGAGCCACCTTAGCCCTATTATAAATAGTGTGCCATATGGAAATTCCATTACTTAGCAAATTAACACCTCACTTCCACCATTTCTTCCTCCTTTCTTACCTTTTACTGCTGATGCCACTCTTCCCTTACATCCCTCATTGTTATTTCATTTCAAGCTCTATTCTCACCATACATTCCACCAAAAATCACATTAGTTAGGTAGAAAACATTCACTCAAGCTTTTGGCCACCATAGCAACTCAATGAAATCAAGAAAATTCATGGAAATTTAAGTCTACATAAATGGTGGTTAAAAATTCAATTCTTTATGTACATGATTTCTTCCACTTTTTTTTTTATTTCTAAGGAGATTCTATCATTCTAAGACCACCCATGTTTTTAGATTTTCAATTGGAGGCCTATAGAATGTCTCATGAATTTTTTAAGTTGGATGGGTGAATATGTAGGTTTGGGAAAGAATGATGTGCAAGAAGGGAAATAAAGCTTCTTTGGTGTAGGAAAGACTTCTAAAGTGAGATAGGTATGTGAATTTGATTGAATAAAAGCATGCCTTGTTAATTTTGGATTTGGTTTGTCATGAATTGGTGTATGGAAATGTTAATTGGACCATTTATTGTTTGAGAATTATGGATGCAAGCTTAATTTGATATTAGTTATGTATAATCTTGATGGGTTATATGTTAAATTGGTGAAAAATAGGTGTAAGACTATGATCTTATTATGGCCAAGAGGTATGGCCTTATAGTATGGCATGGAGTTAGTTGATATGTCATATGTATGTGGTGCATATGGTGGTACATAATGTGTATAACAAGAGATTGAATGATAGGTATGTGTACGTGGTGAGGACATGCATGACTATAGGAGTACTAGGTGTGGCCGAGAGGTTTAATGATGTATCTTGGCTTGTAAGTCATGTGTATGGCATGTTTTTATGGTGTGTGTAATAGGAATTATCATGGATGGTATGGATAAGAATGTGTATATGATGAAATTAGTGAGAAAATATAGGTACAGTTATGAAGTTGAGATGGTCGAGAGGTGAAGGCATAGGTCATGGCATGTAAGTGATGTTAATAGGTATGTATGTAATGGGAAATGGTATGATTGGCATGAAATAGGTGTGTATGTGGTGAATTTGATGAAACAATGCATGTATGTGTGTGTTAAATGTGTGGCTGAGGCAAGTATATGGTGTTTCATGGTATGGCATGTGTGGCTGAGACATGTGCATAACATGTTATGGCATAACATGCATGATATGTCTTGCGTGTATGTGTATGTTTACTAGAATGATGATATATGACATGTATGTGTGATGAACTATGGAAAAATGCATGTGTATGACCATGAACAAGCAATGGTCGAGAGGTATGTATGCCATGGTATAACATCGTAAGTATGGTATGTTATGGTAATGTGGTGTGCATGAAAGGCATGATATCATGAGCCTCTGATGTGTGGCATGGAATATATGAAAATATGCATAGAAATATGGCATGTATTATGACAAATTAAAATAAGAAAAAGGGATTAAGAAATGGCTTGAAACTTAATTGTAAGGAATAGGTAAAAGTGACCTATAATGGCATGAAATGGAACATGAATTGTAGACCTTGTGTACTTGATTTTAATGGCAATGTGAGGCCACTATTGTTGCCTTATTTGGTTAAATGGAATGAAAGTAGTTGTGGCTTAGAATGGCATGTCAATATGGCTTGAATTGGCATGGGAAAATGCCTAGTAAACAATGGAAAATGACCTATAACAATATACAGGAAAAAAAGAAATGACCCGTAAATGTCCGGTAAAATAAACCTATAAGAATGGCATATACTTGGGACTTATAATGGACATATAACAGGGCTTAGATTGTGACATAGAACTAAGTCTAAAGTGGACTTGTAAATGCCTAAGTAAAAGACCTAAAATTACCTTTTTAAAAATTGGACCTATAACTTTCTAATAATAAAATTGACTTGTAACTGTGCGATCAAAATTGGATTGTAGAAATAAAATGATAACTGTCTATTAATAGGTTGTAAATATTTTAAAATGGTGATTAGTAATAAAATAAACATAAATAAGAGACAGTTGGCCCATTAGTTATACACCTATTAGATGGGTTGACTGGTCAACTAGGGTTTAACAGCTGCTAGATATTTGTTAGTTTATCATACCAGGCCAGTGCAGCAGTCAGGGTCCATAAGATAAGCTGGTGCAGCCGTCAGGGTCCACAAGATGGGCCATTACACTAGGGTTAGTACAGAGCATGAGGTCCAAAATGTAGGATCATTGCACAGTTTGAGTTCCCTCTTGGTCTAGGGTCTGAAAGTGTAGCCTAGCTAGTTAGGCCTATTAAATAAAATGAATATTTTACCTAATAATAAATAACAGTAATGCTAGAATTGAGGATAGTATAAAAATAGTATAAGTGAAAAATAACTGAATGATGAAACTGCATAATAAAATAGTATTATTTGGTTACATGACTATTACATATTGCATTCATGCATCCATGGCATGTCTGATTCATCTGTGCTTGCAGTGACATGTTTTTATTATTTCAAATTCACTACTAAGTTTTATACTCAGCGTACCAGTGTTTCGGTGTGCAAGTACTAGCATGTAGCGGTCCAGCCTCGAGTTTTGTATAGTGTAGCAGTAGACCCATTAGAGGGTATAAGATATCGTGTTCTTTTTTTTTTTTTTTAGTTTAGTAGGAACTCATGTAAATACTATAGGTTATGGGTTCAACAAGCTTAGGAGCTACTAGTGTCCGTAAATTTAAGTTAAACATGTGATGTATATAAATAGGCCTGTGAATCTGAATGGTTTAATTTCTATCTAATTATGATATTCTTGGGCCTGAGGCCTTATGTGATGATTGAATGTCTATTAAAGGATCTAGAGGGTGATAGGAGAAATATTAGAGGTTGTAGAAGTGTTTTTAACAGGTTAAAATTTTCAAAATATCTCTCGAGTAGACGTTGTGTTGCCCAAATTTTTGTAGAAATTATAATAGCATGTCAAATGGATGTTAGGATTACATATACCTTAAATATTAAGGTCTAAGTGATAGGTTAAGGATTTAAGCACTAACTGTCTAAATATTAAATAATCTATAAATGTTAAAGAGTACGACTTTAGGGATATTTCAAGATGGGTGACCTAGTGGCAAGTGTATCGCCTATCGAGTTTCTTCAAAAATCTAATAGGGGGTGTCACATATTTAAATTAGAGAGGCCCATGATCCATCTGAGTAAACTAAAGCCTAAGTCCACACAAACCTCAATTGCACATCATTAGTCTATGTGGACCTTGTTACAATAAACTTTTAGAAAGTTTGTATTCTAATTAGGATTATGATATTCTAATTTTAGTTGAATTCTCTTCCTCTTAAATAGGAGAGCCTTCAGAAAACACCATAAAATACCCTACTCCTCTTAAAGGAATAGACAACGAGAATTATCATCAATAATATTGATAAGAACCTTAATTTGCCATGAGCTTAAGGCTTATATGCCACCACAAGATTTGCTTTACTAATCTAATAGCCATTACTAAATGCTTCTTTTTTTTCTAAAACTCTACCTTTGGTCTTGTTGCTTGGTGCAATTATCAAGGTAGTTCTCAGGTCACTTTTATCATATCACTTAATCTATTTCCTTTTTTTAATCAATGATCTCTAAGGATTAATTGATTAAGTGAGGTGATCCTCTGTGATCCCTATATCAATTATAAGAGCGAGATAATAATCCCACATTCATACACACGTAATTTATATACTTAGACTTGAATTGTGTATTTTGCCTAATGATGTTAGTTTGCATAGACTCCTTTCACAAGGATATCTTATCTGTACAAACCTATTTTATGTGATTATGAATATTATTCTTAGTCCATGTCAGCATATGTCGAATAATGGTTATGTAAATATATTCTATGGTTCATATTAAATTAAATAACTTTCATCATATTAATTCTAACATGTTATGGTATGTTATGATAAATCAATGGTTAAGTATATATGGTTCTAAAATTATTGTATTTACAACCATGAAATGATTCAATAAGATTGGAGTAGGTTTGCATGGACTCCCTTTCACGAGGAGCTATAGTCCACATGAACAAATGTAATGCTTGATTGTATAACAAATTGGTTTGCAAATATGTGAACGTAATACATAGTTTCACTAATATGAATATGTCATGTATTAGTAATTATCTGAATACATAAGTAATTGTTATGTATGTGTATATCCCTTACATAAATTGTATAAACCTTACCTTATAGGATGTTGGAAACTCTCTATTTGTACTCATGATTTACTTATTGATTGTCACATCTGCACAAACCTCTTTTCATAGAGATTTTACGTCTGTATGGACTAATGTCTTCAATTCACATGCATGATTAGTGTCCATATGGGTTTACATAGTATATAATGCAGATTTATGTTTTCCATGAGATAATATTATGTATTAAATGTTTTTCTATATGATTTGAGGTCCCTTTAGGCCACATATTGTTATTCTAAATGCATTGTTTAAGTGTTTGCAAGTTAGAGCCCTACTTAGGTTTAGACAAACTAAGAGACATCTTTATCTTACATCCACATAGACATAGGCCAATAACCATAAGCAGTTCGCACGAACTAGTTGATGTAAAAATGGGACTATCTTTATATTTCAAGTTTATTTGTTTTGGTTTTGTACTTTTTATTTCTTTGCTTATTTTTGGATTGTAATTGGTAGTTTAATAACTTATTTTACACATAAAGAATAAACTTTATATCAATGATTTTTTCTTCATATAAATGATTTTTTTCTATCTAATTAATTGGTATTTTCTTAATAAAATGGTTTTAAGGTTTCCTTAATAAAAGTCATATAAAAATATATTTTAACAAAGGACAATCTCCTAGAGATAGGAGTTAGGTAATTATAGTCAATTCTTATGGAATTATAGATAGTTGTTAAGTCAAATAACAACTAATGAATGACCTGGTTTATGGATGTACAATTAAAATTTATGATTTATAGTATGTTCCAATTATTGCAATTTACTTTTCTTGGGTGCAAAGGTGACATGCATGCTTTATTAAATATAATGCTTGTTTGCATGATACATGATTGATAAATGTTAGAATGTAAAAGGAGTATATTATTGGGGCATAAATAAGATCTGATTCAAAACCCTTGTTGGCAAAAAGATCAATGGTCTTGGTGTAGAGCTAAGTGGCAAAACACAACTGCCTCATCCTTGTTACATTAAAAATCTACAATGGCAACTCTACTGAGGCTTGAGAATATAATCCGAAAGTGCCTAAATAATATTCCTTCTAACATTCTAATTTTATTAGTCCCATGCATTTCATCTTATATAAACTATAGCCCTTTTTACCCTGTATGGTGTGGCGAACCTTAAACTTATTCTTCATTCAAGAATGGGAATTGTTAACATGTCCACTACGTACAAGCCTCGTACCTTCATGTACATCAAACGATGAACTAAATGGCTGCTATGACCTTTGATTAGGAGGATTGATTATGAGGGACCCCTGTTTGTAGGAGCCATAAGCCTTTTTAGAACAAACCTTAAAGCTTATATAGTTAAGCTTATTGACTTCCCCTAGGTGGTATGACCTTAAGAGTTTGTGACTGTATTATGAATGCTATATAGACCTATTACTTTTAACCATATTTGAAATAGAGTCAAACCTATTGGGCTTTTTATCTGCGATAGATTTAGCCTAATTTCACTTTAAATAGGAATTAAATATAGTAGGCCATTATTCTTGCATGCGCCTTAAGTATGAGAGATTTATGGGCCTAATTAGTCCTGTACTTAAACCTATACATTCCCTATTAATGTCTAGGAAATCCTACCTAAGAAAGAATGACATGACCATATGTGTGGGTAAGATAAGGTCAGAAGGCTAATTGCTTCTGTCTATCTATGTTACATCCCATGCACTACATGCATAACATGCATTGCATCATGTAGAATAGGTATGTGTTGTGTATGCATCATATCTAACCTTTTGTTTTTTTTAGCCATCATTAATCCCTCATTCATGGCTCACTAGAAGAGAATAGACAAACAACTTTACAGAACTAATAACCAAGCTATCATCTCACCAAGAAGAGGAACGGGATGAAGTAGTCACTAAATCCATATTGGTGAAGGTCATGGGAGAGATGGAGAAGAGGATGATGGTTACGCATGCCAATGCCATGTCCACCATACATACTTAGAAAGATAGAGGGTAGACTTTTATAACTCTTAATAAAGTGAAGGAAGTAATGGATAAAATAGATGACCAAGTATCTAATGATGACATAACCCTCATTAAGGCCCCCTATAATAGGGTTCCCCTACCCAAGCAAATTAAGGAGGATAAGATTAAGAAGTTAATTAAGAAAATGAAGACTATGATTTGTCTTGTAACTAGATAGAAAGACATTGACTTGGATGATATTAGTTTGAGGCCAAATTGTACCATGCCCCAGAAATTCAAAATGATTGACCTTAGTAAGTTTGATGGCATATATGATCCATAGACTCACCTAAAGGAATATGCTTTGGCCATGTGATCTACCAATCTTTATAAAGATTAGATAGTGAGCCTCTTCAATATGTCCCTCACTAGTCAAGCCTTAGGCTAGTACTATTATCAAGAAAGGAGAGTCAAAGAAGACTGGGTTAAACTAGCAAGGGCCTTTAGTAAGAAGTACTATAACAATACAAGCATAGAAGTCACTTTAAAGGATTTGGTATTGGTATGATAGAAACCAAATGAAACTTTCTTTGACTCCCTCGAGAGATAGAGGTCTAAAGTGTTGAAAATGAGAAATAGGCCCGATTATATTAACCAAATAAAGATGCTCATTAGAAATGCTAATAGTTAAATGAGTAAGAGGCTCATTGCTGAGG
>CANXYI011027783.1:0-18962 GCA_948208565.1 Hura crepitans
CTTGCCCAAGAGTCGTTTAATGTCCTTGTTTTGATTTTTCAGAGCCCATGTGATTTTATGTGATTTTTGCTAAATCTTGATCGTTTGAATTCGTAGGTGAAATGTCAAATAGTGATTCCCAAGGGAAAGAAAATGCATGAGATGGCTTCGGGCATATCACATGATGTCATTAAGTATGTGTAATCATGTTAATATGTTTAAAATGCATGAATATATGTTTATGTGTAAATTGACATAATATGTAATATTTGCCTTTAATGCAATTAATAGGATTGAATATAATAAAAATGATTGGGATGTTAAATTGTGTAATGTATGTCAAGAATGAGTAAATACATGCTATGTGTGTGCATATATGGAGGCCGTATGGCCTTGAAAAGGTGTATGTGCATATATGTGTGTTTATGCTATATGTATGGCATTGTGAGTACATACATGGTTTATGGAATGCTAATGACATAATGAACATTGTATTGAGATTTATGTACATGTGTGTGACCTTAAGGGTGGTTGAATGCCACTTGGACTTGTGTAATGCTAAATGCACATGATAGATGCTATTTTTAAAACATGATATTGGTAAATGTCATTTTTGGCGTGATGAGACCATAATGTAAATGAGATGGATAAATGCCCAAACAACACGATAAATGAATTATAATATATATAGGAATGCTATAAATGGTGATTAGATGTAAGTTATAAGTGTCGTGCCTATATGTGATTCTTAGTAGTCATATAATTTGTGTATGATATGCTAAATGGCTAAATTATGTTATACTGAGAAATTAAGTGCATAGGCATGTTTTATAATCTAAATGCATGCTTATGAAGTATGAAGATGTGATATGACATGTCTTTTGGCCTTATGATGTGATTAAGCCGTGTAATGCACATAGTGAGTCTCGATAAGTGTTTTTGCCTAAGATGTGGCCATATGCTGAAAATATTCATACGTGCAACTCGAGCCATGTATGCGAGTGTGTAATGGTTGATTATACTTAAGTAGGGCATGAATGTGATGACAATATGTATGTTAGTGTGTATATGTGATATAAGTCTAAGTTGGCTGCATAACTCGTTTTCATGGTATATGACACGGATGTGAGTTATAGGCCTTACTATATGGTATTGGCCTATGTGATAAGTGTATATAGTAATAAGTGTGAACTTATAATGCATATGTTAAAATAAGCAATAATTACTACCCTTGTAATAATAACTAAAATGGTAGAACATGATCAGTTTAGTTATGCCTATACCACTAGAAAAATAGTTTTGGATAGGTTAATCGATCAACTAGGATATTAGTATCTGCTAGCGTACCTTCAAGTATAAGACCTATGGGTCACTTTGTTGTGCTGACAAGCACTACCTTCGAGAATGATACCATGAGCCTTCGGGCATGATACCGTGAACCTTTGGGCATGATACCGTGAGTTTGCTATCTAGCCTTAGATAGTCATCTTGATAGTATGGGCAATAATTAAGCCAATAATTTTTTTGGTTAATGATGAAGTAATATAGCTTGACATATAATCTAGTTTTCATGGCATGTAAATAAAGTATGATATGCAGATTGTTATGTTGATTGTGTGATGATCATATTCTTAAGCCTATTATTTGCTCTACACTGTATAGGATCATGTATATGGTATATCACATGATTATTACATGTTCAATGCCTGACCAATTAGATATAATTATGCATGTTAAAGTGATTACACCACTAAGCTTTATGCTTAGCGCATTGCTTATTTTGCAATGCGTAGGTTGAAGAAAAGTACAGATTAGAGTCAAAGCCTCTACACTACAGGAGATGCAAAGAATTGCCCTTTAGGTATATTTTGTTTCTTTTGTAAATGTATAAACATGTAATAGCATTTATAGTACTCTTGTGATCTAATAAAGGGATTGGGCCTAATCTGTGTAAATTAGTTTAGTTTTGTAACTCCAAGTGTTATATGGTTTTGCAAACCTTTAATAAATGTTTTAAATTACCTTGTATGAATTGGATGACGTCTATTGCTTCTACATGCAATAAGCACTGCTGAGGGTGCCTAAGGCCCTATTGAGTTTTATAATGCTTTGATGAGCCTGAGGCTTTATTATATGTGATATGTTGTTTTGATGAGTTTGGAGGATCAGAAGGACCCAGGGGATTGAGAAATTATTGTATCATGTTTATAGTAGTGTTTTCATCACAAGTACTATTTGGCAAAGTGTCCAAGTATAGCCGTTATGCTACTAAAATTTTAACATGATGACCCCCACTAGTTACCTTATAATGCGTGCCAAAACAATTTTCACATTTTTACATCTTCTTAAGTTTTAAAATGTCTTAAGTAATAAAAATTTTTAATTGGGATGGGTTGTTGTATATGGATTTTGGATACCGTTATGCATTGTGCACTTTTGCTATTCAATCCAGTGTACGAAACGAGTGGCAAGCATCACACTTTGATTGATTAAAAACACTAAGAAAGTTTTTACGTTAGTGTCTTATGATTAGTGACTAAGGGAAAGTTGAACCATAAAATATTTTAAAAGTTGCTCAAAAAATTTCAAGAATTATACAACCTAATACTCAAAAATTCTAACTAGCCTGTTAGCACTGAATTGGAATTTTTAGAGGTTGAGAAGTATTTTATTAATATTGGGTAACTTAAAAATGGCATTTTAATTCAATTTTTCTAGTTTTTTGAGCTCTAATTTTTAGAGTGTTATGAGGCTTAAATTAATTTAATTTTCCATGATTTAAATGAGATTAATTAAGGTTAAAAAAGAAGAGAAATTGGGAGAAATTACACTTAAAAATGAATTTTTTTCAAAAACTATATAAACGTCAAATTTATTTCATTTTTTGGTCAAACCAAACAAAAAAAAAATGACTCCCTCTCCCTTTCTCCTATTTTCGTCAGCCATAAGGAGGGAATTCCTCCATTGTTGGCCATTCCTCCACCATCTAGCCCTGATTTCTCTCATCTAATGAAAAGATTTAAGCCCTCATAGCCTCTAGATGCTAAATTAAGCGAAGTTCTCGAAGAAAATCGAAGGAATTTTCCCATTTTCAAGTTGGGTGAATAGTGCTCACTTTTCATTAAAGTAAGAATTTTTTAAACCCAATATTTTTCCTATGATTTAAGGGTGCACAAGAGTCATTTAATATGGTCTTTTATAATTTTTGACACCCGTATGAATTTATACGAATTTTTATAAATTGAATTTGTAATGGATAGTTAACGAAACGAAATGGGCTCAAGATAAAGGGAAGGCAAAGGCCTAGATGAGCTTCATGGTGTATTTTAGACATGCTAGGTATGTGTAACCAATCAAATTTATGCAATTAATGCATGCCCTAACTTATACATAATGTATACATGTATGTAAATGTATGCATATAAGGAAATGCTTATGTATATGATTGATTGACATGCACATTATGACTTTATAATTGGATACATTATGTATGTATGTAAAATGGTGGAAGAACATATGCAAGTGTGTGATTAAGCATGATGGTCGAATGGCCATGGAAGTGGGTATGTGTAATGTTATTGCAATATATGTGTAAGTAAGAATGTATTACTATAGAATGATTTTGTATAATTCTTGATCATGTAGTATGATGGATTAGAATGGAATTACTCTATGTATATGTGTGTGTGTCTTATAGTCAAATGGCCATTAGAGGATGCCTATGGATATATGTTAAGTAATGCATGTGAATAAGCATAATTAATGGCTTGTAAATGTTTATGTACATATAAAGCCTGGGACGATACATGAGGCATAATATATGTATATATGTAATAATAATAGAGTTATGAACATATCCTTTATGCATAAATGTTTGTAAGTATGCATCATGCTAGTGTATGTTAAACTTGTGCAATAATGGCATAATGAGATGATGTAAATGTGAGATTGGATATAGTATGAAATGAAAAGCATACATTAATGCTTAGTGTGCTTTGGCCAAATGGAATGGGCAATTGTGAGCATGAATGTAGCTAGATAAAAGTGTTGAAGTTGTGACTTAAGAACATAGCATAAATGTGCAAGTGTGCATATAAAGTGCTTGAATGCCTTATTAGCTTTTAATGTAAGAATAGGCTTTATAGTGCACATGAAATTGATGGTATGTGATCATAAGTTAAAAATGTATTATTTGATGCTAGAAATGTGTATGTAAGCATACAATGAGGATATGTGACATGTGTGAGTGATTAATGCATGTGACTGTGTTTAATCGCTAAAATATAGGAAATAACATATTATTTCGAGTTTCATCAAATTGTGATGATGCCAAAATCAAAATGAGTTATTTTAAACTTTAATATGGTGGTGAAATTAATAATACAGGAGAATAGCCCATATGAGTAACAACCTAGATACAGATAGGTTGACCGATCGACTAGGGATAGATTGCAATTGATAGGGCACTTCTATGCTTAATGTCGATTTACAGGTCCACTTTTAGTCTAACCCAAAGTGTAACACCTTGAAAACCCCTAATTTATGAGTAGTACCTTCATAGGAGTGTTCAGTGATTTGGAGATCTGGGGTTATACTGACACTACCAGATAGAGGTATTAATTATAAAAAAATTAAAGGGTGAAATGTCAAGCAAAAACAAAGTCATTAAGAGGGCAAAAAGGGGGGTTAAAGTTTTCACATCGGTGCCTTATGAATAGTGTCGTAATGAAAGCTGAACAATAAAATATTTTATTTGTGCTCAAATTGACTTAAAAATGGTACAACTAAATACTGAAAAATTCTAATGAGTACAATGGAACTGGAATTGGAACTTTTTGAGATCGAGAAGTATTTTCTTGGGAATCGCATAATATCAAAAAATGCTATTTTTAATTTTTTCTTGGAATTTTGGGCTAAAATTTTAGAGGCATTTTGGATATGGTATTTGTGATTTTTTGGACAAATTCTAGAATTTTTAGGCTCACGAATTTAATTCTGTGAATTTTCGAAGGAAAATGAGGGGAAAGTTTTTTTTAAATAAGTATATAAGGCAAATTTTTGGCTTTTTCTTATCATCTTCCTCATTTGTTTTCTCCATGGCTAATGTTCCTTTGCTGTCCTCCCCCATTTTTTTCATTTTCTTCCAATTTTAGCTCATTTTCACTGTAAATTTTGCCTACATAGTCTTGTGACCTCAATTTTGACCTAAATTTCAAGAAAAATCATGGAGATTTCTTATTTCATGGAGTGTTTGAATAGTGACCTAAGGTGGTTTGATGAGTTTTTATTTTCCTATAGTGTTCCTCAAGGACTGGTAGTAACAGTATAAAAGTCAATTTTTAGTTTCAGTTTACAGTTGATTTTATACAGATTTTTGAATATTATGTGTATTATGTGTTCAGATAAAGAAAAGGTGAAAGGGAAGGGGAAGCAATGAGTGGTGATTTTTAGTGTATTCAGTGACCATTGTAAATGTATTTAGATTAAATTGTGCGTTACATAATGAATTGTGTATAAAAATTATGTATGTGTGTGCATGTGTAAGATATTATGATATGCATTTTGTGAAACTGATTATTTGACAATATGTTTAGTCATACATTATACATATTTGCTTTACATTGTGATTGATTTTGGTGACTTATTGTATTATGACATGAAGTGTCCATCATTATATAACAACATGTAACAATGTCTATACTTAAAATGACAGTAAATCATGAAAAATTGCATAGTGAAAATGAGTTCGATATGAAATTGGTTGGCGTCATGTATGACTAATTTGCTGAATGCCAAGGTGGCTCATATTTTGAGTTGACCTAAGGGTCAATTATGTGCATTGGTGTAACATGACAATAAATGAATATCATAGCCAAAATGTGGCAATATAAATGGTTAAATACATGAGAACATGGTATCATAAGATAGTGTCCCATACGATTAGATAACCTAGATTGGATAGGTTAACCAATCGACTAGGGATAGATAGTAGCTGCTAGGGTACCTCGGTGCTTATAATAGGTGGGTGTAGCCATTTTAGGGTCTATAAGGCCATTATGCAACCATTTAGCCTGCAATCAATTACATTTTACCTTCCAGTAAACGAGCATGTGCAATGATCATAGGGTCCAATATATGGGCCACTACACAATTATTTGGCATGCAAGCACTTACATTTAGCTTTTGGGAACTCAGATGGGTGTTGCCGTCATAAGGTCTAAAATATAGGCCATTTCACAATATGTATATGATCATTTTGATTAGAATCTCGATATCCAATATTGATTTGTTGTATTTTAGGTATAGGAATAAAATGAGATAACATTAATTTGAACATGATGATATAACAATGATTTAAATGTGAAAATATAGGTGGAGGTATAGTGATATGCCTATTACACTAGCTTGATTGTGAAAATGAATGGAATAAACTGCATATTATGGTTTGCATAATTGATGTACCTTGTGTGCACAATACATATGGAAAATGAATATAAGCACATGAAACATGCACTCACACAATAGCTACACTTATAGGTTTTATATCTATGGATATATATATTTGATATGCTTATATGTGAACATATGTATGTATGTAAACATAAGTTAATTTGAATACACCATTAAGTAATTGCTTAGCATGTTGTTTTTATGTGAAATGTAGGTAAAAGAGATCAAGATTGTACATAGCCTTAATGTGGAAGCCATTTTGTGATAAGATAATTTTTGGTACAAAGTTCTTTTTGTATTGTTACATGATATATGTATACAGAAGCACTCTTATATAGTAAGGGATAAACGTCATTTGCATTGTACATATGCTTGTAAATGCATCTATATAAATAGTTTTAACTAGTTTTTGAGCATAGATTTGATGTATATAAGTTTTTACAAAATTGTAATCATATTATGATGTTGATGGTTAATGAGTTTGATTTGGAGGGGTTAGATGGACCCAAATGATATTGTTTTAAGCTGATTTGTTATAGAAGTGCTTTATTTGATAGGTTTCTATTTAGGATTTATGCACAAATAGCCATTATTCCATTAAAATTTTTAGCACAAGGTCTAAATAACGAACCGACGAAAAAGATTTTTTCATTTTTTGTATTTTTGACAACTATTACATGTAATACATATTTTTAAACATAAGGTTGGTTTTATTAAAGCATGATTATAAGAATAGAAATCGGTTGTGTGCGCATCCCTTATTTAGGTACGGTGACCGAATTGGGTAAGGGGTGTTACACAAAAACCTATATTTTTATGATCTTCAAATCTATATAGGTGTTGCCACCATTTAGGTTCCATGGGGCCACTGCATATTTCTACGCAGATATAGCTACCATTTAGGTCCAGTAGGATCACTGTACACCTATGCTAGTATAGTAGCCATTCAGGTCCAAAATGTGGGCCACTACACATGATGATCTCAATATCCATAGGATTTGTGTTCTCATTAATATGGGTGTTATAAAGACAATTGAATGAACATAAAAAGAGCTTAGATAGTCTCTTGCACACACCACATAGTTTTTGCCTTGTGAGTGATGAATGATTTTGAGTATGCATTATTTGGATTATTTATGATCATTGATAGCATGTACAAATGACATATAGTGTATTATATATCAATATGCCACTATGCATGTACTTCTTTATGTTTGATTATGCATATGCACGAGATGAATGACATTATGTTTATCATAAGTGTGGTTAATTAAATCTTGTATAATTAAGTATGATTATATATATATATACACACACACACACACACACACACACACACACACATATATATATATATATATATATATATATATATATATATATATGTAACATTATGCAAAAGTTATTTCGATTACACCATTAAGCAATTCACTTAGCACATCATTTTATCTGCGATGCATAGGTAAGAAGGATGATTGAGCCTAAGCCTCGAGACATCTAAACAAGTAAGAGAATACCATTCTTTTTGGTATATTTTGTTATATGTAATTAAATTATGAAATGTATAGACATAAAAGTGCATTTTTATGTTGGATGTAATTAGTTTTAAGCCTAAACCATAGTATTTGTAAATGTAACTCGTATATGGATATATAACTACATTTTAAACTTCTTAAACTACTATATGCTTATATGTGCCTCATTCTAGGGTTGAGACTATGAATGTGCTGATGATGGATTTAGAGTGATCAAAAGCATTACGGAGTTGAGGAAATGATAGTGAAATGTTTTAAAAATGTCTTCTTGATTGTAAGTTACTATCCAAAATTTTAGATAGTGCTTGGTACAATTGTTATGCTCTCAAAATTTTGGCACAAGGATTCTCAAATTTGAATATCTAACTCGATTTTTGAAAAGTTTTTGAAAACTCACATTTTTAAATTTTAATGTTAATCAATTAGATTATTTAAATAATGCTATATGAGTTAAAGTTGGATAGCGTGTTATGTGTGCACTCCTTAGTCATGTTTGGTGACTAGGCTAAATAAAGGGTGTCATATTGAGTCCCACTGATTCAAACATTATTAATCCTCTCACTAAGGCACTATCACAAAATATGGTCAATCTCCATGTAAATAATATGGGTATTAGATACATTAGTGATTGGCTTTATTGCAAATGGGAGATTATTAGTTGCATGCCCTCAAGCACACATGTAATAAAGATATTTTATGTACATTTAAATATTCATTTATTATATAAAGGCATTCTTTATTAATAAATGCCTATGTTAATTCATTTGTTTGTTATTGATCTTAAACTTTGTAATAAAGTCTTTATAATCATTTTATAGTGCACAGGAAATCATGAAGAGTTCATGATGTGAGATTCTTATTGCATGCAAATGTCAAATACCAAAACTATCCTTAGTTATAGTATTAACTAGATAGGACATTGTTAATGCAGATAGACTAGCATATTTTATACTTTTTGACATAATTAAATAATAGCTCTCACAAGCTATAAGCATGGTAATGCTTAGAGTTAACATATGGATGCTTGCTTGAGAAACAAGTTCATTAGAGACCTAATATGAGATCTGTACATGGATACATAATCTATGTCAATGAAAACATCTCATCATATCAATAAATACAACTATCTTCTGACTTAAGATCACTAAAGTTATCTGAAATATCAAAGGCTATGCTTTGACTCCGATGCTTTTACTTCACCCTGATGTATTCATAGTTAGTAGATTAGGTATAGCTTGAGATACCTAAAGGTATTAGAGTGATCAATAGAGGATTCACCACCCCAGACCATAATGGAAAGTTTGTCTCATAGTTCTAATATATCTTTATTCAGAAAATCTTTGGCCAAAGTGAAATGCAAGTGTGAAGAGATTGATAAGGGCATTTTGGGTATAAACATGCAAATATTAGAATTAACATGTTTAGGGCTTAATTAGACATACCTAATTAAGCATTTAAGTTTATACTCAAACCTAAATGAGATAAAGTATGGTGAAAAGATGAATTGTATGGTAACTATATATAGAAGGGTTAAGTTAAACCACTTAAGTTATCAACACTTAAGCAATCTTGATGTGTGGTTAAAGACATCTTAATACTTTTACATAAATGAATTATTAATTGAGAATTAATTGTGGACTTAGTGGGATTGAATTACAAGGGTCCCAGTTGGATTAGGACTCTAATTCATTATGTAACGCCAAAAATCCCAAGGTTATGAATTGTACTTCTCGAGATGTGAATAGTGTTGTCAAGACTTAGGGTACAATAAAGTGACCAGAAGGAAGTATTAATCATGACAAAATTTTGTGCAAAGTTTGAAATGAAAATAAAGTCATTCAAGTGGTTAAAAATGCAAGTTTTTACGATAGTGTCATGTGAACAGTGATCTAGTTGTAGCTGACCCATAAAAATATTTCTTTTTTTGCTCAAATTGACTCAAGATTGATACAACCCAATACTCAAATATTCTAACTAGTCCATTAGCATTGGAATTGAAATTTTTGGATATCCAAAACTCTTTTTTTTTTAAATTGGGTAAAAATAAAAGTTATATTTTTAATTGATTTTTCTTGATTTTCAAATACGTCTTAAAAGATGTTTTCAAGGTTTGTTTTAAATGATTTTTGGGAATTATGTAGATGTCAATTGAGGAGTTTCTAATATTTTAAGAGAGGTTAAAATGATGAAAAAAATGATGGCCATTAGATTTTAATGAGGGAGAATCTAAGCCATTAAATAAAATGGTATATAAAGGTAAAGATTTCATAATTCTTGGTCAAACCAAGAATAATGTCATCTACCTCATCCCTCTCCCAAGTCGACGACACTAAGGAGAATTCTCTCCTACATTTTCCTTCATTAACCCTCTAAATTACCGCTCAATTCATCATCTAATCCTAAATTTCACACCTCTAATGCCTATTAACCATATCAAAAGCAAGAAATAAAGGTTTCCTTGGAAGTTTTAGGTGGAGAAGTGCTATGGTGAATTGTAACCCATTTTTGCTCAGGTAAGTTTTTTAAGTACTCATATTTTTCTAGTATTCTTTAAGTGCCCAAGAACACTTCCTTAAGTCAGGTTTGAGTTTTGATGTATATGTGATTTTATATGGATTTTTAAATTTGAGCCTATGTTATGTTTATAGAGCAAAGTGATAAAGGAGTAACAAAGGTAAGGAGAAGGCCTAATCAAGCTTAGTTGGTGCATTTTGACTTAGTAGTAAGTCTAATCAAAGTAATTTGTAGTGTGTGTGCATGTGCCCTAATGTTTAAGTATGCGTATATGTGTATGTATGTGATTTTAGTGTGTTATGATGTTAAATGCTCATAAATTGTGTTAGGCAATCTTGTAAGGATAAGAATACGCCATTGAAGTGATTAATTAATGATGAAAGTATGTGTGCTACATGGTGGCCAAATGGTGCATGTAAGATGTCATGACAATGTTTTGACTCTTCATGTTGTGTATGTTAGATATGAGCATATGTTAAAGTTAGTAGGTTTAATATGTTATAATTATATATGAATTTATGTTCAATGATAAGAAAGGCTATATTTATGTGTAAAGCATGATGAGGTCGAATGGCCCTCTAAGTGTGTTTGATGTGGTTTAAGGCCAATTATGTCATATTTATGTGCATTATAATATGTTAATAAGGTTAAGAATTATGACAATGATAATAATGTATGACAATGGATTATGTAGAAAAGAATGGTGTTTCTTAGTCAAAGCTGTGTGATGTTAATTTCAATTGAGTCATGCACCCTAATTATGTCACATATGTATATCAGATGAATAATGCCATATGAGCTAAAAAGATGATGATAATATGTTGTTTTATGTAAACATGGCCGAAGCTTGAGACCTGTTTATGTTAAAATGTTAGTCTTGAGTACACATAAAGAAGTGTATGTAGTCATGATATGTTATGATAGCCTCAGTTATTGTTTTCATGAATAAAAAGGTTATGAGCTTAAATTATGAAAGATGTGCATATGATGTTGTGAAAAATATCTAATATGTTGATGTATACATAATCTTTAAGAAACATGATAATAATTAAGTTTAAGACTTTTTCCCCATTTGCTTATTTGTTGGCTAAACACTTTTTTTTTCAAATCCACTTAAAATTATATTAAGATGGTGGAACCAAAATAAAGTGGTAAGTAGCCCATAAAAGTAAACAACCTAGATTAGATAGGTTGACCGGTTAACTAAGGGATTAATAGTTGCTAGGGTACTTCTATACTTGATTTTGTGACCTATAGGTCCTATGTTGATTTTTGTGACCTACGGCTCATATGATGATGTTGCTAGGCTTTTATGGTCCTAATGACCTTCAGGTCCATATTAATGGTCCTTTGTGGTCTTGATACCCTTTAAGTCCATGTTCCTAGTCTTTCATGGTCTTGCTAACCTTCGAGTCCATGTTGCTGGGCCTTCATGGTCCTAATAACATTCAAGTCTATGTTGCTAAGCCTTTGTGGTCCTAATGGCCTTAATAGCCCATGTGTCCCCGTTATCTATTATAGCTTATATGTTTCCTTAAGTATAGGCATAAGAAATGGTTAATGATAAAACTTAAGATATAAATCTAATATTATGTAAAGCTGACATTTATTACTTAATGATATATTTTTGATAATGTATATGCCTTATGAATGTTGAGATACACACTTGCATCCTACCTTATGTTACATCTTATGTACATTACATATATGTGTATTTTATGTTGCTTCAATGAATGTATGATTGTGGGTATGTGCGCATAAATTACTTTGATTACACCATTATGCTTTGGCTTAATGCATCATTGTATTTGTTGTGAGTAGGTTAAAGGACTAATTAAGCTAAAGCCTTGATGCAACTAGGAGTTTAAGAGAAGGCTTTTCTTTTGGTATTTTGTTATATATATAAATTATGTGATGTACATAGGTTTTGGGCACTTATATGATACATTTGGGGAATTTGGGCCTAAATTGTATTATTAACTATTTTTAAAGCTTTTGAGTATTTTGTAATCATGTTTAAAGATGTTTAAGATATTTTGACTCATATGATATCTCTTTCTTGAGATTGATTGATATTTTATGGGATAATGGTTATTTGGAGTGATTAAAGGATCATAGATGTAGAGGATTGAGAATGTTTGGTGATAGAAGTGTTTTGCTTCCTACAGGTTATTATTCATATTGGGAATAGTGTCTTGATACAGCTATTATGCTGTCAAATATTCGACACAAGGATTTACCAATTTTTATTTTCATATAATAAAAGGTTTTTGAAAATTCACATTTTTATAACTTTTGATGTTTACTAAAGGGGGTTTTAAACTATCTCTTTATATGTTAAAGTTACATAGTTTAGATGACACTTTGTGTGTTGCTCCTTATTCGAGTCCGCTGACCAGATTGGGTAAAGGGTGTCACATTTGGTGGTATCAGAGCTTTAGTTTAAGTGTTCCTTGGTAACATACGAATGCCTTAGGTTTGAGATCATGCATAACATAATTTATTTGTACTGAGGCTTATAATATATTCTCTACCAATAAATCATGATGAGTTCTCCTACACTACAAAATGATGAGGAAGTCAAGAGTCATGCTCCGACAATGGTAGGACAATGGGCTATTAGGGCCGAGTCTGTTACTCGAAGTGACACTAGGTAGGCATTCTCAGCAGCATGGGTACCACCAATTTTTCTTTAAGAGATGTTAAAGCTACTAAGACAAGCCATAATGATAGCACCTCCACCAATTCAGCAACCACTGCCAACATCTCAAGCTCTTTAAAAGACATACCTAAAGAGGGTAAAGAAGATGAGCTGCGGATTTTAAGGGCAAATGAGTGGTAAATATTGGTAAGACAAAGTACTAGTTAGACAGGACTATTTAGATCATGCAGTAGCTAAAATGTACTCTTAAAAACTCGACAACCTCTCTTTTATAGGAGAAAGCCTTTAAGTGGTGGGAGGCCTTGATAGAGTATAAAGATGAGCAAGTGTTGACATAGGATTTCTTCCTAGGGGAGTTTCAAAAGAAATACATTACTGAAAGGTACTTAGAAAATAGAAGGTAAGAGTTTATGGACCTAAAATAGGGTCAAAGATCCATAGTTGAGTATGAGAAGGACTTTGCCATGTTAAGCCGATATGCTAAGGATATAGTTGTGATAGAATTTCATAGATGCAAGCAGTTTGAAATAGGGCTCAATGTGGAGATCAAGATGCAAATAGCTTTAATGACGATCAGAGATTTTTTAGTATTAGTGATAGTTTGTCACACTTTAGAGAAGGTTCAGTAGGAAAGGTGAGAGATCTATCAGAATAAGAGGTCTTTTGGCAAAAGATCAGCTAATGTAGCTCAGTATTCAAAGAAAATGTTTAAGGTTGATAAGATAGGTACACAATAGCAATCCCAGAGATAGGGCCAATCATAGAAAGCAAGCCAAAGGAATAAGAATAAAGCCAAGTAGCAATCTCAAGTTGCTAGGGCTCTAGTCTCTATGGCTAAGAGTAATTTAGTGCCTCGGTGTCAGATATGTCATAGAAGACAAAGAGGAGAGTGTTAGAAGTCCAAGCCTAGAGTTTGTTTTGGGTATGCCTTAGCAAGCCATTTCTTTAGAGATTGTCTGAAGAAGTTTGATGCTGGGTAAGGATCTACAAATGTTTCTACCTAAAGTCATAAAAGAGATAGAGGAGAAAAGACATATGGTACTCAGATGGTTAAATTAAAGAGCTGATCATTGCCTAGAGTGCCTACTAGGTAGTATGTTATTAGAGCTAGAGATGAGATAAATTCGCATAAAGCAATAACATATACCTTTCTTCTCTATGATTCTCCTGTATTAGCATTGATAGATCTGGGGACTACGCACTCTTATATATGCACTGTATGGGCATAAAACTGGGGGTTAGCATCAGAACTTCTTAACATAGAGATTATGGTTAGCAACTATAGGTCAGCATGTTATAGTAGACAAGGTTTACAAAAAGTGTCCTTTAATGGTACAAGGACATGAGTTTTTAACAAACCTTATCGAGCTACCTTTTGATAAGTTCAACTTGATCTTGGGCATGGATTAGTTTCCAAGCATTAGGCAATTATGGATTGTAAACAAAAGTGGATGTCTTTCAAGGCTGATGATGGGATAGAGATTATAGCTGTTAGGAAGAGGACAAACTTTCTGTTTAATATTATATCGACTGTTACAACTAGGAGGACATTGAGAAAGGGTGGTCAAGCCTTCTTGGCACATGTGCATGATACTAAAAAAGAAAAACCAGATGCGAGCCTTATACTTATGGTGTCAAAGTATGTAGATGTTTTTCCTAAAGAGTTACCCAGTTTGCCCCTTAAAAGGGAGCTTGAGTTTGTTATAAAGGTTCTACCTAGCACTATGTCAGTATCCATAACTCTGTATAGAATGGCTCCTAATGTTTAAAAAAAGTTAAAGACCCAATTGTAAGAGTTGTTTCACAAGGGATTCATAAGGTTGAATGTGTTACCATGGAGAGCACCGGTTTTGTTTGTGAAGAAGAAGGATGCTTCCTTGCAATTATGCATTAACTACAGACAGGTAAATAAAGTAACCATCAATAATAAGTATCCATCTCGTATAGATGATTTGTTCAATCAACTTAAAGGAGCGGGTGTTTTCTCTAAGATCAACTTGAGGTCAGGATATTACCAATTAAGGGTCAAAGAAGCAAATATGGCTAAAACTACTTTTTGAACAAGATATGGCCATTATGAGTTTTTTGTAATGCCATTTAGGCTTACTAATGCTCTAGAGTCTTTTATGGACTTGATAAATTGAGTCTTTCAACCCTACCTAGATCAGTTTGTTGTGGTCTTCATAAATGACATTTTAGTATATTCTAAGAGTAGAGAAGATTAAGAATGATATCTCAAGATTGTCTTACAGACTTTAAAAGAGGAAAAGCTCTATTCCAAACTTAGTAAGTGTGAGTTTTGGCTAAGTGAGGTGTCTTTCTTAGGACATATAGCCTCTGTAAAAGGCATCAAAGTGGATCTGAGTAAGATTGGGGCTATTATAGAGTAAAAGCCACCAAAGAACACAATCGAGATTAGAAGTTTTCTATGTTTGGCTAGGTAGTATAGACATTTTGTCAAGGGGTTTTCCATTATTATAGCACCTAATAACACATCTATTAAGGACGACTATTAAGTTTGTTTGGGATGACAAGTGTCAAGAAAGCTTCGACAAGTTAAAAGCCATGTTAATAGAAGCTTCTATTCTCACACAGCTAATATGTGATAAAGATTTCACCATCTACAGTGATGCATCCTTGAATGGTTTGGGGTGTGTTCTGATGCAAGAGGGTGAAGTTGTTACTTATGCTTCGAGATAACTAAAACTATATGAGAAGAATTATCCTATGCATGATTTAAAGCTTGTTGTGATTGTTTTTGCTATAAAGATTTGGAGACACTATCTCTATGGAAAGAAGTGTTATGTTTATACAGATCATAAAAGCATAAAATACCTTCCTTTCAGAGAAAGATCTAAACTTGAGATAGAGAAAATGGATGGAATTAATTAAGGATTATGATTTCCTTATTGATTATCATCATGGAAAAGCTAATGTAGTAGTTGATGCTCTGAGTAGGAAGTTTATGTCAGCCATAAGGGCTATGAATGTCAAGCTAAAGCTTATAGATGATGGTGCTCTTTTAGCTAAGTTGCAAGTGAAGCCCAATTTGTTGCAACAAGTGAAGGACTCAGAAAGATGATAATTGGCTTGTGAGCATTATTAGTTTGATCTAAGAGAGGAAGCCTACTAAGTATGAGATTAAAAGTGATGGTTGTTTGTACTACCATGAAAAAATATGTGTCCTAGATGTGGAAAAGGTTAGGAAACAACTCATAGTGCTTCTTATGCTATGTATCCTAGTAGCACTAAAATGTATTAGGATTTGAAGATTTCCTATTGGTGGCCAGGCATTAAGAGAGAAGTGTCAAAGTGTGCAACCAAGTGCCTTACTTGTCAGTAAGTAAAGGCTGAGCATCAAGTTCCATCTAGATTGCTTCACCCTATAGCAATTCTTGAGTGGAAATGGGATAGAGTCAACATTGACTTTTTATTTAGATAACCTATGACTAAAAGGAGATGTGATTCTATTTGGGTTGTGGTAGATTGATTAATCAAAACTACACATTTCATACTAGTCAAGATAAACTACTCTTTGGAGAAGCTTATTAAGTCATATAATAATGAGATCATCAGATTACATGGAGTGTTGTCTTTCATTATATCGAATTAAGACCTAAGGTTTACGTTAAGGTTTTAAAAGAAGCTTTATAATACTTTGGGCACTAAATTAAGTTTCAGTATAGAATTTCATCCTTAAATCAAAGGTTAATCAGAAAGAGTCATTCAAGTAACTTTGATACTTGAGTGATTTTGATGCTAAGTTATGTAAGATATTCATGTTAAAGCATGTTTGATATGTCACACCCCAACTTCTAGTTTGGCTTTCATAAAGATAGAAATGGAATTAGAAGAAAAAATGGGGAATGAAATGGATATACGAATCGTGTAGAGTCGGTGTGAAATACAAAGCGAAAAATGACTGAAGGGCAAAATGGGAAATTCACTATTCATTGTCAAAAAGAGAAGAGAGACACATAGGAATAATAAGGAAGTGACATGTTGCCTAGTAATGATGAGAAAGTGTGAGAAAAATGAGGTTTAGGAGTAGGCTCTGGTGAATAGTACCACCTGGGCCATGAATCAAAATTTAGTATTAATTATAAGATACATTGTGCTAAAATTTGAAAAGCATTTGAGGTTATATAAGGGGTTAAAAATCAAAAATAAAATTTGAACTATAGTTTACGACAGATAGTAAATTGCTTAAAGCTAAATGGAAAAATTCAAAAATGCACTTAGAAAATTTCGAAAGTGGCATACCCTGATGGTAAAAAATTATGAGAAATACAAAAATGGCAATGTTGGAATTTTCTAAAGATGGGAACTTTGAGAAAAAAATTAATGAAATAAATCCAAATAAATGTATATATATGTAAGGAAAATGACAAATAATTGTGTAGAGAGCATTTTTTGCCATTGGATTAAATAGTATCATGATAAACCTTAGTCATCCAAGTGGAAACAAATGATTTATAAGGTGGAAATGATTAAATGATATTTTTAAGGATAATACACATGGAAAAATCTTAGCCATCCATGTGTTAATGTTGATTTTTAATCCCAACCATCCATTTACCATATAAATATGAAAATAATAATTAAATATTCATTTATTTCTAGCCCATACATGTCTCTTCTTCCCTCTCCATGACCAAAATTCGTTTTTCCCTTACTCCACCATTTTTACACCTTAATTTCACTAAATAATCACTAAATAATACACTAGAAAAGTCACTTTTTTATGCCTAACACCTTAAGCCCCTCTAAAATTGTTGGAAATAGATGAATTTTAAAGGGGAAAAGAAAATGGAAGATACGTGTTTTGGTCCCTCCAAAGTAGGTAAGTTGATCTCAAACCAAGTGATTTTTATATGGTTATTTGAGGTGTAAATTTGATTTATGGAATTATATGTGATGTTTAAAATGCAATGGTAATTTCTAATGATTTTATGTGAGGGAATCTATGATGGATGTTGAGAAGGATGAGATGGAAAGGTGATGAAGTGGAATTGAAGAAAAGAGAAACAAGCTTGGATGGACTTAAGCTTGAGAGTTATGTGTATTCTAAACCTTGTTTAGAGTATGTTTATGATTTGTGTGGAGTGTAGTTTTAATGTATTGTCTTGGATGACTAATATGGGTGCATGGAAATGGTATGAGCTTCATGTTAGAATATTTGGAGTAGGAAAAAAAATAAGGAAATTATGGAATGGAAATTAATTAGTATGAATTTACATTATTTGTGAAAACTTTAGTATCATGTGTATTAATGAAAGTGTTAGTTTAGCTTAAATGTTAGTGGCAGTGTGAAATAGTGTTGGAAGACATAATTATGATATAAGAAAATTATGTTAGTATATTTTGAATGATGAAATTAAATAGGAAGAGTAAACAACCTATGATGACCAAAACCTATGGGAAATGGAATAATGTAAATTTTATGATTAATTAGGCATATAGTATAGTTAATTTGTGTATATATATAAAGAAATTGATGTAGAAAAATAAATAAGTTGGTTGAATATTTAAGAATTAATATTATGAAGAATTCAACATTTTTATGTGTGCATAAGTATGTTAATATAATGAATAAGAAATCATAAATGGAAAAAAGGTAATAATAATAAATAAATAAATAAATAACTATATTTAAAGGAATTTATTTTAATTTTAATTACCTAATTAAAGAACATGGTAAAGTAGAAATAAGAATTTACGGATATCTATACATATAGAATTTAATATGTGATTGAAGAATTAAAGATTTAAATAATAAACGGGTAATAGGAACTTTAAGAACTTGTAAAGTTAATTATACA
>CANXYI011027928.1:0-11004 GCA_948208565.1 Hura crepitans
CAAATGCATTTATAGTGCATAAGTTTTTAGGTCATTTTTCTAGACAGTTATAGGTCATTTTTATATTTTGCATTAGCAATTATAGGTCTTTTTCATGTCATTTTCTCGTGCCAGTTGCACCCATTTTTATCCATTGCCATAGGCCTAAAGCCATACTTAATTATAGATTTCAAATAGCCCTAAAAGTGGCCTTAAATCCATTTCACATCCATCTTACGAAATGTTCAAATTTTAGGCCAAGTTATAAGCTATTCAAGGTCTCATTTTACTATATCATTTCAAGCCATTTTTAAGCCCTTTTCTAAGTCCATTCCAATATTTAGTTATTACCAAATCTTTATACATTTTCATGCCTCATTACTCATACATGTTTCCATATTTCATGCCAAGTTCACATTACACATCCCATGCCTAAAATGTCATGCCACTTTCACACACACTTGCCATGCTATAACATGTACATCATGCCAAATTCACATTACATACCTCTTGACCAAAGCTTGCTAAGGGCCATATTCATACTTTTCTTTACATTCATCCATGAAGACACATACATTAACATTATTTAACCATACATACACACACACACATCACATAACATACAAACCAAGCCTTGACATGCCTCAGCCACACCATGAAACTATGCTTACATGCCTTTTTCCATCCAATTCACCATATACACATATCATACTACCCTTAACATGCCATTTCCCATTTAATGCCCTAAGCTACCATGGCACATAGATGCCTTACAACTCAAGGCACCCTAAGAAACCTCTCGACCACTTACTAGAACACCACTAAAGTTTCCCTTTTCCACCATACACACACATAAATCATACCTTTCCATATCAAACATACTAGGAGTCCATCTAATTCAAGCCGTACACCTATCATACCACACCCACACCTCTCGACCAAGATGAGTCCATGACCTTTGCCACCTTTTTTACACTAAAATATCACACAATTCATTCATATATCATGGAATTAACCTTAATATAATCATAAAACATCATTACATATACACTAGCCATCCTAACTATAAGTTCCATACAAGTTTGCATTCTAAATCACACATGAATTTCACAAAGCATGCCCCAAATGCATTAGACTCACATATCTTTCTAACAAGCAAGGCCTTTTCTACACTTTAAGCTTATGAATTGCCTTGTTCCACTCCTCATCCCCTTTGGCCTACATACACACAACAAATCCCTTAGAAAAATCATCAAAAATTCCTCAAGCCTTTAAACCAAAATCTAAAGACATAGGCCTCTTTAGAATGAAGAAATACCCTTGGAAATGAAATAAAAAGGGAGCAAACACTAACACATACAAAGTTGGTTTCCAAGATCCCTTTATGTACACTTGAAGACTCCTTAAATTTTATTGGATTTTATGGACATCTATGGCCTTTAAACCCTTCAAAGATTAATTTAAAACTCATCAATAGAATTTATAGTGATAATTGGATGTTAATTTAGGCTTGGGAAGCCATAGAAATAGAGGGAAAGGAGAAGAGAGGGCATCAAGTGGAAAAAGAAAAAGAAAAGAAAAAATGGAGTTAGGTGAGTGGTAGGTGCCAAGTAGAGACTTAAGTGGCCTAAAAATGGTATATATAGTGGCTAAGTGGCTCCAAGGGGGACACATGTCACCCAAGCACCCTAAAAATGCTCGATTTTGAAAGAAACTTTGAGGAATTTTAAAAATTCACTCAGACCTCCATTTTAAAAATCCTTAATTAAGCCTATTTAAAGGCTCATAAAATTTCATGACGAAGTTCCCTTGGCAAGACAATTAACTAACTACATTGATTTATGGGCAAAACCTAAAATTAAAAAAAAAAGTAGCAAACGACCTCAAAATTTAATAATTCCTTCACTAATAGACTTAAGGGAATTTTTTTCATCTATATGGTATGATATTTTTAGGTATGTCTAGGCATATCCTATGACATTCCTACCTTAAGTCCATTTGAGCCTATGGCCCACTAGATTTTGACCTAAAATAATTTATTGGTTCTGCTGAACTTTTAAATTAAGTCCTTTTTAATCCCCTTAAAGTTTCATGACTAGTATACCCCACCTCAGGCCTCGTGAAGGTGACCCAACACTTTGAGCACACTTCTAAGCCTTAGAGGTACTATTCATAGAGCCTTGACTTACGAGCATTACACCATGCCCCTACCATAATTCAGGAGCTAGCAAGCTTAGAAGCACCTATACCTAATGATGCAACACAACCTACACCTATATAGTAAGCACAAGTATAATCATTGTTGATACAACATATGGTTGAGGTATTCAAATAGGTTGCTATAGCTGTTGCCCTTCCTCCACCACAGCTCCTCAGTATCCATTGGTGCCACAAGTCCTCTAAAAAATATACTTAAAATGTGTAAAGAAGATTAGGACAGTTGACTTTCTATGTACTAATAAATATGACTCAGCCACAATAGAATATTGGCTTGAGAGAATAGAATGAATATTAGAGCAACTGAAGTGCACACTTAAAGAAATTTTGATTTGTGCCATATCCTTGCTGTAGGAAAATGGATATCATTGGTGGAAAATAGTTGCAGAAAGAAAAGCTGCAGTAATTGTAACTTAGGAGTTCTTTCTTAGGAGTTCAAGAAGAGATACATCATAAAAGGCTGCCTAAAGAACAAGAGACAATAGTTCCTAGACTTAAAATAGAAAGGCAAACCAATGTTAGAATATAAGGAGGAGTTTGCCAGGCTTAGTAGGTATGCAGTAGAAATTATGCCCATAGAGGAAGAGAGATACAGGAGGTTCAAGAAGGGACTTGACACTGATATTTGACTACAAGTGGTAGTGAATAAGATTTAGGAGTTCTACACACTAGTAGTAATAACCTACAGTATAGAGGACATACTAATGGAGAAGCAAGAAAACTTTTAGAAGAAAAGGTCTTTTTCAACATGCCAAGCTAGTTTAGCACCAGGGACTAGTAAAAAAGCAAAAAGAAGGCCCTAATGCACCAACATCATAGAGGTAAGCCTAACTTAAAGATTAGGCCCAGTAGGGCAATTTAGGCCCCATTAGTATTAGACACTAACCACCAGTGCACTGGTCTCTATGACTAGGAGTGCACCTCTAATTTATGGCATGTGTGGCAGAAGACATAGGGGTATCTGTTAAAGGTATATCCTAAGAGGTTGCTATAGATGTCACTCTAAAGGTCACTACTAGAAGGACTACCCTCTATAACCTAACACTGATGATTCTACTAGGCTCAAAGCCTCATCACCCATGCCAGTTAGGAGTTAGAAGGAAAGCAAGAGAGATAAATAAGGGAATAGTTAAAGGCCTCAAATAGAGGCAAGTCAGAGAACTAACACTAGAGCACTAACTCACCAGTATGATATCTAAGCTTAAGAGGAGACAAACTCTCTAAATGTGATTGTTAGTACTTTCTACTTCTTTGATATATCTATTTTGGCACTAGTAAACCCAAGGTCCACACACTCCTATGTTTATACCACAGTAGCATAAGATAGGGGCCTTCAGTTAGAACCTCTAAATACTGAAATTACGGTTAGTAACCCTAGAGGTCAACATGTAATAGTGAACAAAGTATATAGGGCTTGTCCTTTAGCTATCCAAGGACAAGTCTTCCTCACCAATCTAATTGAATTACCCTTTAATGAATTTGATGTCATATTTGTAATGGACTTGTTATCTAGGCAAAATATTAAAGTAGATTACAGACAAAACTTACTCGTTAAACAATAGAGGGAGAGGAAATCACAGTAGTGGGTGAAAGAACTGACTTTTTGTCTAATGTGATCTCAATAATAACAGTAAGGAAATTGCTCTAGAAAGGCTATCAAGCATATTTGGCACACATAGTTGATACTAAATAAGCATGACCCAATGTCAGCCAAATACCAATGGTAAAAGAATTTCCTAATGTCTTTCTAGATGAGCTACTAGGGTTACCACCTAAATGTGAGATAGAGTCTACCATTAAGGTGTACCTAAGCACAACACCTATATTGATAGCCCTTTATAAAATGGCACTTGTAAAGTTGAAAAAACTAAAAGTATAGTTGTAGGAGATATTAGATAAAAAGTTTATTAGATCTAGGGTAAGCACTAGTGTTGTTTGTAAAGGAGAAAGATGGTTCACTATAGCTATGTATAGACTACAAATAACTCAATAAAATGACCATTAAGAATAAATACCCACTACCCAGAATTGATGACCTATTTGATCAACTGAAGGGGTCTAATGTCTTCTCAAAGATAAACTTGAGATCTAAGTATCATCAACTTTGGATAAAGGAGTTTGACATTCTCAAAATAGCTTTTCACTTATATGGAGGCACTACTTATAACTCAATAAAATGACCATTAAGAATAAATACCCACTACCCAGAATTGATGACCTATTTGACCATTAAGAATAAATACCCACTACCCAGAATTACTCAACTCATGATTTAGAGTTAGCAGCTATTGTCTTTGCCTTGAAAATATGGAGGCACTACCTATATGGTGAAAGATGCTATGTATATGCAGATCATAAAAGCCTAAAATACTCGACTACCTAGAAAGAACTGAATCTGAGGCAGTAAAGATGGATGGAGTTAATTAAAGACTATGATTACTTAATTGACTACCATTATGGTAAGGTAAATATGGTGGCAAATATATTAAGCTGAAAGCTCTTATGCACTCTAAAGGTAATGAATGTCTAGTTGCAATATTGAGAAGATGGGGCCTTGCTAGCTAAATTGCAATTAAAAACTGACTTAGTTCAATAAGTGAAAGAATCCTAAAAATATAACAATCAACTTTAGCACATCATAGGTTTGATCAAAGAGGGAAAGCCTACTAAGCATGAGATTAAAGCAAATAGATGCTTGTATTATCATAATCGATTATGTGTACCTGATAGGGAAGGCATCAAAAGATAGATCTTATAAGAAGCTCATAATTTCCCATAGGCCATACATCCCAAGAGCACAAAGATGTATAAGTACTTAAAACCTTATTACTAGTGACCAAGAATGAAAAAGGATATAGCTAAATATATAACCAGATGCCTCACTTGTCAAGTGAAAGCCAAACACTAAGTTTATTTTAGATTGCTTCAACCTATAGAATACTACGATGGAAATGGGAAAGAGTCATAAGGGATTTCATTACTAAATTACCCATGACAAGGAATAAATGTGATGTGGTATGGGTAATTGTATACAAACTAACCAAGACAACAAATGTCATCCTAGTAAGAATGAATTATTCTCTAGAGAAACTTGCACAGCTATATATTAATGAAATTGCTAGACTACATAGAGTACCAGCATCCATTATCTTAAATTAGGACTTGAGGTTTACATCTAGATTTTGGAAGAAATTACATGATACATTGGGTACTCAACTTACCTTTACATAACATTTCACCCACAGATAGATGACCAATTAGAATGGGTGATTCAGGTATTAGACAATAAGCTAAGAAGCTATGCCATTGAATTTAAGGGTAACTAGGATTGATATTTGTCATTTAGCAGAGTTTGGATACAATAATAGCCATTAGGTAAGCTTAGGAATGGCACCATATGAGACTCTATATGGGAGAAAATAAAGAACTCCATTATGCTAGGTAGAATTAGGTAAAAACAAGCTGATAGGGCAGGATTTGATTAGAGATGTAGAAAAGAAGGTTAAAGTCATCAGAGAGTGGTTGAGAGTAGAGATAGACATAAATTGTATTCAGATTTGAAAAAGAAGCTGATTAAGTATGAAGTTAGAGATAAAGTCTTCCTGAAGGTATCACCTTGGAAGAAAATACTTTGATTTGGTAAGA
Source organism: Hura crepitans (assembly GCA_948208565.1). Lineage (NCBI taxonomy): Eukaryota > Viridiplantae > Streptophyta > Magnoliopsida > Malpighiales > Euphorbiaceae > Hura > Hura crepitans. The sequence continues at coordinate 5,842 of CANXYI011027928.1, forward strand.
AAAGGAAAGCTAAGCGTGAGATTCTTTAGCCCTTATAAGGTTATTAAACATGTCGGATTAGTGGTGTACAAATTGTCATTACCTCTAGAATTATAGTAGATCTATGATGTATTTCATGTCTCAATGCTATGAAAATAAATTGAACCCTTCACATATACTTTTAACAAAGGAGATAGAATTATAGTTGGACCTATCATATAAAGAAGATCCAATTTAGATCCTGGCACAAGAAGTAAAAGAGCTACATAACAAGACAATCCCACTATTGAAGGTGTCATAGAAACACAATGGTTTATAGGAAGCAACATGGGAGAGCTAACAAGAAATAAGAGAATAATATTTGTAACTATTTGAACTTGGTAAATTTTAAGGACAAAATTTTGTAAGAGAGGAAGGAATTGTAACACCTAAAAATCCCGATTTTATGAATAGTACTTTCGAGGGCATGAATAGTATTTCTCAAGCAATCGGGTGATATTGAGGTGGCTAAAGGAAGTACTAGTTATTGAATTGTGATGGGCAAAATAATGATGAAAATGAAGTTATTTTCACTAGCCATTTAACCAATAAAATTTTTCATGCTGTATCTAGTGAATAGTGACCTAAGTTTACATCGGGTTAGAAAATGATAAGGATGTGCCTAGACTAACCTAAAAATAGCATGATCTAATGGTCAAAATTTCCAATTAGTTTAATGGTGGTGGAATTGGAATTTTCTAACATCAATTGATATTTAATTAAAATTTCTTGAATACGCGAGTAAATAGTTAACTTAATTTCGATTGGAATTTAGGCCTGAGATTTTAGGGGTCCTTTAATTAAGTGTTCTTGTAATTTTTGACACTAAAAGCAATATTTTTAAAGGCCTCTAACATAAAACTACATTTTTTAAGCTTAAAAAGTAAATAAAACTAATGGAGGCCATTCGATTGCCACATGGCATGATCTTGGCCATCCATCATCTTAATATGAATAGGGGAGTGTATGTGTGTGTGCACAGAGGATCCAAAACACCTCTTCTCCTCCCTTAAACCACCATGGTTGATGCCATTTAGAGGTTTCTCTCTCTTTCCCTATTTTTCATCATTTCTCCCTCAATTCTCCTCGAAATCCTTCGATTAATATACAAAAAATTATCTTTACAGTGTCTAGAGCTCGATTCTAGTGTTAGTTTTGCAAAAAAGGGTGTTTAGATGTGAAAAGAGAGGTTTGACGGTTTAGGGTATTAAACCCTTAAATCACACTAAACCCTAATTCAAGCCCTAGTCATTTTTTTAGGTAATTATAAGTGCTTTAGATCATGGTTCTAGTTTTATTTTTTGAAATTAAAGGTGTATATATTTTTTTGTGAATTTTTCTAATTAATTGTGTATTATGGAATTTAGAGAACTTAGAGGAGGATAAGAGCAAGGGTAAAGAAAAGCTATAGAATCATATCTAAGACACTAAATAACCTCTCTATAAGTGTATTCAATAAAATATGTGCTTGGAACTATGAATTTTAAAAATTTGTAATATGTGTCATTTAAGGTTTGCAAGATTTTAAGGGTTAGAATAACCCTAAATTAACTTTCAGGTATATTAGGGTTTAATGCATGTCAATTGACTAATATGAATGAAAAATAGAGTGAAAACCAGCTAAATACGAAAGAAAGAATAATGTGCATGTTGTATGGAATTTAGGGATGTAGATGGAATTTATGAAATTATTGTGTAAAGGAAGGAAATTAAAGTACAATGAGCTAAGATAAATGAGTATAACTAGTAATGTGAATGTACATTGATGACTATATTGAATGATGTCAGTGTTGCACATGAAGTGTGTGTGTGTGCATAATGCCATGTGTGGTGCATATTACATGTGACATACAATTTGGTAATGGTGATTGATAATGTACCCTTATATGTTAGACAACCTACTGGATAGGTTAATCGATCAACTAAGGGATATAGCAACTGCTAGGACACTTCAGTGTCATTAATATTGATAATTGATTTTAATTAATTGTATAATGCGGGTACAACCATTGGGAGATCTGATAAAACCACTGCACATATTCTTAAGTAGGTGCAACCGCTGAGAGGTTCAATAGGACACTACACACCTATCTATTGCCTATATTGATGATAATGATTATAATACAAGTTTAGCCACTAAGAGGTCTAACAGAACCACTACACATAACTTAAAGCAAGTCTAGCCATTGAGAGTTTTAATAAGACCATTGCACATTATACTGATGTGACATACTGGTGTAGCTACCGTGAGGTCTAAAATATGGGCTACTATAAAACATCATCTCGATAACTAGTATTAGGATTGATGTCTTCCAAATATGGGCTAGAAAAGGAATTGATGAAAATGTGACATAAGAATATAAAATAAGTGGATGAATAGTTATGAGTTAATTTAACTATAGATGCCACTACCTTTTGGCCTATGATGATAACTAGAGACAGGCTCTTAATCAATGGCATTGACCCCTTAGAAAGCTAGTCCGCACAGACCTATCCCAATAAGGTTCACATAGACCTAGTTTAGTAAATCCAATATGGTCTATATAGATACCTATCCTAAGCCTAAGCCTTTAGAATGGTAAGATAGTAGACCACATTAGTCTACACAGACTAAGAGATGAAACCCATACCAAATTCCTAAACATGAAATCATCATTTGAGGGCTATAAATAGTCCTCAGGATGTGTAAATGAAGGAGGATTTTTTTTTGGGAAAAGCTTTCTAAAAAGAACCATTGTTCTTGAAGGCATTTATGAGAAAAATAACCATTCTGAGAGTTCAAGCATTAACTTCGAAAAGGATTTGCTCTACTAGTCTTTTAACCCCTCAATCAAAAATATTTTCTTTCTAAACTCCAACCCTAGTGTCGTTATTCAAGAGCTTGATTATAAGGTAAGATCTAAGGCCTTCTCTTATTCATTTTCCATGAACATGGCCCCATGATCTCTCATGATTAGCCACTAATAAGGTGATCCTCAGTGATCCCCACGTAGGACATACGAGTAGGCTTGCTTTGTAAGTCACTTTTATTACATAAAGAACATAATTTAGCATGCTATATTTGCCCTGCTCTTTAATAAACAAATCATAAATGTGCATGAAGTTTAGGACTATTTTTAGGTATGATTCTATTCATCATCTCCTCTAACTTTGTTTACCATTTGTTATGCATGTAAACATGAATGTTCATTATAAAGTGATGCTTAGTGTTTGGGGATGGCATGATGTCTATACGGACTCTCTCTCATGAGGAATGTAGTATGTATAGAGATATCTCTCTGTTTGACTATTATTGTTTATTGCCCATGCAGATTCCCTCTCATAAGGAGCGTAGTCCTCATGGACTTATATTGTGGCTTTAAACATTGTATTTATGTTTATTCATGAACAAATGTCTATAGCATTTTTGTGTATGTAGGGATTATCATTTGTGGTCTATATGGACCATTGATTATTGTTTCTAACCTTCCTCTTTGAGTTGTATACAAGTGACCCTTCTCACTAGAGTAGAGGTCTAGTTGGATATATAATCCTTATAAGCAGTAGTCCACACAGACTTTTGCTAGAGCTCCATGAAGTCCGCATGAACTTAACACCGTATAGATGGGACTAGTTTAAGCACTTTGGATTATTCTTATGGGTAGCCCTGTGCAAATGGTCTTCGATAGGGTAGTCAACTAAAAAAATGCAGGCACAGGCACACTAATGTCAGTCCAAAAGGTGAATAGATATTCCTAACCAAAAAGTTGGAGTTTCAAGCAACTAACAATGTTACAGAGTATGAAGCATGTGTTAATGGCCTTAAAACTCTATACCAACTGGGGGCAAAGGTAGTTGATATGTATAGGGATTTGATGCTAGTCATGCAACAAATGAAAGGTACTTAAGAGATCAAGGATGAAAACTTAGGCAAGTATGTCAAGGTACTCACAAACCTATCTAAAGGATTTAATGACTACATTTTCCATCACATTCCCAGAGAACAAAACTAAGCTGCAAATGCCCTAGCCACCTTAATGTCTATATCAAACCTCACCAAAAAGGATCTACCAAAACCCATGTATTTCAACAAATGGAGTTTCCTAACCTATACCAGTATAATCAATTCTACAACCAAATAAACCAACTTTGACCTACTTTAGTACCATGACATACAAACCTACCTAAAATTGGACAATACCCAAAACATGCAACTAAAAAAGATAAAAATGCCCTTCAAAAACTATCTACTTAGTTCATCGCATTTCAAGGAATGATGTACAAAAGATAGTGGGAAGGGATTCAGCTCAGATGCATAGATAAATCAAAAGCCCAAAAAATACTTACAGAAGTACATGAAGGAGTTTGTGGTCCTCATATGAATAGGAGAAACCATACAAAGAAAATCATGAGATTGGGTTAATAATGGATGACCATGGAGACAAATTGTTGTAACTTTGTCAAAAAAGTGTCACAAATGCTAGATCTATGGAAACCTAAGTCATCTTCCACCTAATAACTTGACTAGTTTGTCATCTCCTTGGTTATTTTCTACATGAGGCATTGACATAATCAAGGAAATAAAGCCGTCAGCTACTAGGGGACATAAATACATAGTGGTAGCAATCGATTACTTTATGAAGTGGATTGAAGCTAAATCTTTCAATAAATTAGGGGCAGGCAGATGGTAAAATTTATTGAAAGAAACATCATTTGTAGATACAGGTTACCACACCAAGTCATTTTAGATAACGGGTACAAGTTTAGAGTAAGACTAGACAATTTTTTACGAAAATAAAAAAAATAAGCATCATAAGTCTTCTCCATATCAACCTCAAGCTAACAGTGCAGTTGAAGTAGCTAACAAAAATTTCAAGGAAATTTTGTAAAAGATGACAGTTATCTATAAAGATTGGGTAGACATGTTACCTTTTGCACTGTGGGGATACAGAACAACTATCAGGACATCAACTCAAATCATGCCTTATTCATTAGTATATGGGATGGAGGTGGTACTGCCAATAGAGATTGAGGTACCATCACTTAGGGTAGTATTGGAGGCCAATATACTAGAAGTAGAATGGGTTAGAAATAGATATGAGTAGTTGGCTTTGGTTGATGAAAAGCAACTTAAAGCCCTTTATCACATTCAATTGTACTAAAAGA
>CANXYI011027979.1:0-10295 GCA_948208565.1 Hura crepitans
GTGGGCCTCCTTAACCACAAATGAATAATTATGTGACATAATAGAGATCAACCTATAGGCCTCCTCAGTAAAAAAATCATCAACAATCACTGGGTGACATAATAGTGATCAGTCTGTAGACCTCTCTAGCCACTAATAAAAACCATCAAGAATTGGGTAACATAATGGAGATCAGTCCGTAGACCTCTCTAGCCACCAACTTGCAGCTACAAAACCCTAAGTTAACCGATCAACCCATCCAGTGGGTGTCTAACCAATGGGCCAAATAGCTTAATTTAACTTCATTTATTGACCAAATATATTCTTATAATATTCAGATTTCAAAGAAAGAAAAATAAAAATTTTATCTAATACTTTAAAATTTTATTCAAACTAGTATAGCCACTTTTTGGCTCCACTAGGTAAAATTCCATTACAAAATTTTAGTCTATTATGATAAAAAAATCAAATTATTTTAGGTTATGATTTATCATAGCATTTCCACTTGAAAATCTAGTACTTTCTAGTCTAGTGACATTTCTTGTTAAGGCATAGGTCAACTGGATAGTTATAGGCCATGTCGACCACTTTTAAAGTCACTTTTCTAGGACTATTTTAAGTCCAAATTAAGCTTAGCTTTCAAGGTTCTTTTTAGTATTTTACTAGGCACTAATCCAACTATAAATGGGCCAAGTCCATAGCCAAACATAGGCATTAAAGCAACTAAAACTAGGCTAACTCTATGGCTAAAATCTTGGCACAAATGCCATCTTTAGCTATACCAATTCCATGGCCAAAACATAGTTTAATTCTAGCCTCTTAGAGGCACAACTAAGGCTCAATTTATTAGCTTATTTGAAGTCACCTTTAGGTAATTATTTCAAGCCTTTTATACATGTTTTAGTCCACATCTTTCTAGCCATTTCAAGGCATATTTTTAAGGTGTATATCACTATATTAATAAGTCACATACTTAGCTAAGTCTATAGCCATTTCATGGCAATAATCTAGCTAAAGTAATGTATTTAATTTACCACATAATAACTTAAAGTTTCAAACGAACATGCCATGAATAGTTCTCGGGTACTTATGGGACATTGACTAAATTTCCATTCCTTGACACTTAATAACATTATTCAATCCCATTGACATGCCATGAACTCAAAAGTACTCATAAACACTTCATTTTAAGCTAATTATGGATAAGGCACAAAGCAATATTCCTAAAACTAAGTCATAATAGCTCACGGGTACAAGCAAAAAACACATTATCTAGGGTGATTTCACACCTAAATTTGCTTAGTTCACCCCTAAGAATGCTAAGAACATACTAAATGCATCTTAGGCAGCAAATTATTCATTTCAACAAGCATAGGCAGTAAATTCTAGCAAGCATTTTAGGCCAATTTTGCTAAACACTAACACAACACATTCAATTCTACTAGACTCTCAACTTAGTTAACACCACAAATGAATTAATTAACCTTAATTTCATGCTTCTAGCCATCTTAAATTAAAGGGTCGCAAGCTAAAGCACCGACATACATAATGAAAAGGCTTTAGGTTCACTTACATAATTCTTTGAAGGTGTTAATCCCATCCAAAGTTAATCTGCTACCATAGTTCTAATAGGCATAGTGATCTTGTGCCTCCTTTGTAGGCTTCCAAATGCCCTCCAATGGCTACAAATCCCTCATACACACCACCAGACAGATGTTAGCTATGATTTGGCATAAAAATCACCTAAAAAGCCCAAGGAATAAGGGAGATACAACCATAAACTCACTTTGGTGTCATGGTTCTGGACTATTCTAACCTAGACCCTTTGTTTGATTTTTTTCTTCTAAACCACAACTGCGTTTAACTTGATTCTCTTTCCTCATGGTGCCTAACATCTTAAAGAATTTTTATCCATTAGAATCAACTCATTTAGCCACCAGAGAAGAAAGTTATGGCGTGAAAATAGTAGGGGTGTCATTCGAAAATCTAGGCAGAAAGTAAGAAATGAGCAAAATGAGTTTTGTCCTTTAACAAGTGGAAATCCACTTGTTACATGCCCTTTCCCACTTGGCATGGTTACTCAGCCACTTGGCATTACTGTGGGCCCTATTTTGACACCTTAAAATTGTCCCAAAAATTCCTAAACCATCCTAATTTTTTATCTAACTATGAAAATTCATAAAATTTCACTTAGACCACCAAAAATTACACCGTTTGTTTTAAAATTCATATTTTAATCCCCTCTACCTTCTTATAATTTTTTTTGCCAAATTCCATCGGTAGTGTAGTTTTCAAAATACCTAGATTTGCATGGGAACACAAAAAATTATGAAATTTTGTAAATGGCTTTCGATTTCAAAAATTCTTTCACCATTAGATTCAGTGTAATTTTTAAGCCTTAGGGTCCACTGGTCTTGAGTTTGTCCTAGCCCAAAAAATTTTATTACCCCGATGGCTAGCTAATAGCTCGAAATGATTTGTTGGTTCTACTAAATTTAAAAATTTTTCCCATTTCATCAAATTATGGCCCCTCAAAGTTTAATGACCTGTGCCACTACCTCGGTCCATGTGAAAGTGACCTCGCACCCCGGGTGCACTCCTCGGATCTTGTGGCACTATTCTCAGAGCCTCAAAACACAAGCATTATATTGCTTCCCCTCTTAATAAATTTTGTCCTTGAAATTATCTAGAGCAAATAAAGGATAATATTGAGCTCCCACTTGCTTGTCTATCTCTTAAGTAACTTCCTTTGTACTTTTTTTTATCTCCATAGCACTATTATAGTGGTATGGACTCATCTCTGAAACTATCTCATTTCAGGAGTCATAGTCTACATCATTCCCTTATCATATCTTATATCTAACTATACCTCAATAGCTGTCATCGGAGTCACATGTAACTGGTCCCATTAGTACCCCTTGAGCAAAAAACATAAAAACACTATGTATTACTATAGTTCAGGTGGTAATACAAGCTTGTATGCTAGAGGTCCTAACTTTATTAGTACTCTCATAGGGTCCTATAACTTGGGACTCAATTACTCTTTTCCCAGACTTCTACACCTATTCTCTTGGGAATGACCTCTCAAATACTTTGTGTCTAGTTGAATATTTAGTAGTTTTCCTATTTCAAGTTAGTACATAATTCTTGTCTACCTATACTGCTTCTAACATTTTTTTGATACATTTTACTTTTCTTCAACCTCTTTAATCAAGTCTACTCTAAAGACTTTCTATCTCAAATCTCACTTTAACATGAAAGGTCCTACATTGTCTATCATACAATGTCTCATAGGGGTCCATTTCCAAACTAAACTAATTACTATTATCATAGGCAATCTTTACCAAAATACATGTAAATATATCAGATGACTATAAGCTTACTAATATTGTGTCATAACATGTGTTCAACTATATGTATCACCCTTTCTAACTATCTATCAAGTTGAGGATGATAAACTAGATGATGAGCTAGTTTAGTGCCTAAAGCTGCTTATAATTTTTGCCAAAATCTAGAAATAAAATAAAATCTCTATCCACATGATAGTCACTAGCACAACATATAATATGAGGATCTCACCACAATATAGTCTAGCCAATCTATTTAAAAACTAATCCATCCTAACCAGGTAACTTAAACTATCTTGACTATCTATCAATAATTATTCATGCACCACTGCATTTATCTTTACTCAATAGGGAACTCATTATAAAACTTAAAGTTAGCTTTTCTCACTCACTCTAATATAACTATAGGATATAACAACTTATAAGGATTTTGGTGCCCAACTTCTACTTGCTAGCATGTCAAATACTTGCTATCATACTCTACCACATTTCTTTCCATACCAAGCCATCAAGGAATAAAATTCCTAAGCTTAGATTTTTCCTCCTAGAATGCCTAGGACAAGGAGACTCATGTATTTCCTTAAATATTTGCAACCTGGGTCCTCTGTAAAAAATGTACACAATCTATTTTGATGAGTTTACTACTCACTTACTGTCAACTAAGACCATATGGTTTTCCCTTCTTTAGCTTTGCTAATCATCTGGACCATCTACTTATTCCTCATATATTCTCTTCAATTTTGCTATCTAAAATCTGACTTCATTTGCAATTCAGCCACTACTGCCTCTTTTGACATAACTTGTCACTTGACACTTATAATCTCTCAAGGTCACTATAGGCTTCCTATACTTAGCCTCTATTATCATAGTAGCTTTCACTAGTAGATAATTAATTAGGCAATTAAAGTCCTAAATCAACTCTATCCAACTTCTCTATCTTAGGTCCCTTTTTCCTGAGTAAAGGAATACTTCAAACTCTAATAATCTGTACCTATACATCATTCTTCTTATACTAATAATGCCATTATTTGTTTCGACACAACCACTATGATAACTAGCCCTAAATCAGGGGTAAGATAAACCATTCCTTATGGCTTTAACTATCTTACAGCATAAGCTACTACCTTTCCACCCAACATTAACACTTAATAAACCCTTCAATGAAGCATCCTTGCATGTAACAAGGTCCTTACCCTATTTAAGTTGAACCAGGATAGAAGCCTCTGTCAACCTCTTATTCCACTTAGCAAGACTATCTTGACATGGACTATCCCACATAATTCTTACATCCTTTCTTATTAGTCCAATAAAAGGAGTAATAATAATGAGAGTCCTCTTACGAGCCCTTTGTAACATCAACTAAGTCCAGAAAAGTTCTTATCTTAGTTACATTCCCAAAGGGTTCCAATTCCAACACTACCTCACCTTTACTAGGGCTAATTATGACTCACCCTATCGAATTATGTTGCCTAAAGAAAAACTTAATTTGCCTAACTCATACTTATTGAGTTAAGCATATAACCATCTTTCTTTCAGGGTCTGTATCATAACCCTCAGAAGCTATTCATCCTATTTTTGGTTCCTAGAGTACACTAAAAATTATCCAAGAGCACCATTGTCACTGGTTTATAAAAAATTGAAAGCTTTGCTCATTAGAATCTATAAAACTACTAAGCTATTAGTGAGCCCTGATGACATTACCAAGGACTCACACGTCCACACTAGGCCCTAGGAGCAATTTTAGTAATATCAACTTCCCTAAATCCACATCTGATGTTATCTAGATCTCAGGTTAGCTTTAAAATAAAGAAGACCAACCTCTCTTAATGATTAAGTAGATGGTTCACTAGAATAAGGAATACTAATCCTACACACTCACTCAATGCAAGTACATTTAACGCAATGCATAACCTGAGTGATCTATCTTTCTTTCAAATAGATAGCTTGAACACTCATTAAAAATTATACTGAGTCTAATGAACCCTTATCATATAGCTCTTGTAGCTATACTCTCAGTACTTTTATTTCGTTAGATGTCCTCCTTTAAAATAAATAATAAACACTAAAGCAATACTAGGATACACCTTTACTTCAAAATCTTGTTTTCTCTATAATGATAACCCTAGTAGCTTAATAAGAAAATATTGGTGAACTAAGCTTTAACTAATAGATATGCTAGATTAGAATTAAATTAGTCTGATCAATACCTTTGGCCAAACATGCCTGTCTCCTCCTAAATGAGTTATTATATTTTGAGCACAAAGATAAAATTGTCCTAGAGATTTCTCTCACCATTCACTGTCTCTAATAGTCTTTATATAGTCTTAAGGGTCAACTTCCTATGGTTACCCTCAGTCATAGCCTAATACTTAACAAACTAATCCATTCTAGAAGTACCTTAATTATTGAAATACAACTTAGTCAACCTAATAAGAATCCATGCCCCTAAATCACTAAGGGCATCTTTGATACACCCTTTTCGCAATCACACACCACCGTATAGGGTTGTTAACTCTAATGTTTACATAAACTTGCTTAGGCCTTATTTGCCTATTCTGTGCTAGTGTAGCATATGCATAATGGACATTAAATTAGGGGCTATCAAAGCCAAGATAGAAACATTAAATAACAAAATACTAGTGCTGCAGCCACTTTAAAATCTCACTACACACTGCTTGACTGAAGCACAAGCCTTAATTCTAGCACCCTGACTAACACTAGGTTACTCTCTTTTAGTCTACCTCTGACCCCTACTTTGCGGTGTAACATTATATATCTGTGTTTGAGTACCCTCTATTTATCCCTAAGGATACTCTCTCTGTGGTGGCTTCTAACACCATATTAGAGACATTCTTCTCACTTGCCTCCTCTGCACTACTCCAAGTGCTTTTTTGATAAAAGCCACACATGAGTGATCTAGTCTTGGTGCCCTCTGTGGTAGTAGGACCTAGCCCAAAACTATGCCTGTAGCTGACTCTCTTTCCTTGTCTTACCAATCTAGTATTACACTGGACTATCCTATAGTGCTCTGCCTCTTTCTCTAAAAGAGGTCTCTTCTTACTGGTGCATTTCTTTTCTATCACATGCAATTAGCATTGACATTGCCAACTCCCTTTTTCTGAGGTTTAGCTATCTGTATCCTCAAATCTACATTTAGTCCTATAAAGAAACTCTTATATTCTATATATATGTCATTGAAAGTAATTTCCTCAACATACTTTAAAAGTTTAGTAAGATCCTTTCATGTACTACTTTTCACTATACTAGGACAGGGTTTCTCCTACCTATTATCAATCAGTCACTCTGGACTCTAGTTGTGAAGCAACATAATTGGGTTTAAATGCTGATACAGGACTTGCTCTCTATATAATATGGTTGTCAAACCAATTGATTCCATAGCCCTCCTTCGAGAAACTAGACTAGTAATTTCTATGTTATAGAAGATTTTCTTTCCTTAGCTTCAAATAGCATAATAGTTCAGAGAAATTAAAACTTAACCGTTTGATATCCATGTACTTTCCCAAGGAGCATTTAACCTTTACTCTGATACCACTAATTGTGAAACCCCCTACTAGATTCCTGAAGGAACCCAACTAGTGGTGCACTTCTCGCTAGGTTACCTATCCTAACATTTCTCCCAAGGTTATTCATTTAACTTTTACTAATTTTACTTATGATCATGCTATCTGACTCCAAAATAACTTTCATTACTTCCTATAGTCCATTTTGGTTAGGATCAATCTGATCCAATTATTATAGAAGAAATCTACTAACACTCAAATACCACTTAAAATCCGACAACATAACAGTAGCCTAGGGTTTTAACCTAAAATTTTAAATAACATGTTTAAACACTTCTATAAGTAATTCATCAGACTTGGATCCATCTGGTCCCCTATATTCTGCCTAACATCAATCTATGCATACACTAGAACTCAGGCCTTAGGCCATAGATAGAATATGCAAACATATAGAGCCTTTGACTCACATCAGCATTAACATCACATATAAGCATTCATTAACCATTCAACATGTATAATTACTTAATTTACATCAGCAAGTCATAATCAATTAATTACATACATTTCCAAAGCTTAAATACAATTTCCTACCCATTTCCCACCTAAGTACATGGATATAATAACTATACAAAATTTACTTCCAAAGTGTTCACATGTATCCTTTGAACCACTGTCATCATGCTTTACGGGTAGGTCTCGCTATAGTGTACCTGCACACCAAAACTAGCACTCTGAGTATACGGGATACTTAGTGGTGAACTTAAAGCAATATAATCATGTTATAATATTATTAATTTATCTTAGCAATTTAGGGATGATTTTTACTTGATTATATAACTTAATTATTACTAGGGTGATAAATTACTAAAATACCCCTAGGGTATTTATCTAGTCTAAAAATAGCATTTTAACTCGAATAAATCAGTTAAGGTACGGACTATTACTTTTAACATGCAAACTTTGTAAGAATCACGTAATCTGACTCAGAGGTGAAAATTTACAAAAGTACCCTTTTACTGTACTTTTATTACTTTTCCTGAAAAGTCATCCAACAAGCTTAAACTTTATCTTAAGTGATTATTCTTCTTATTAATTAATTTATTACACTGTAAATAATCTAGCACTTCTATGCAAAATGTCTAAAATATTCTTTAGCTTACATCTTGTCAGAACTTGGGAAACATTGTTCCCTTATGCTCAATTCTTATGTTTATAATCAGTATGTTTATTTACTTAATTAAATTCTTTGGCTTGACTAGGAAGACAACACATTAAGACACTAGATTTAGAGGGATAATAAACTAGTTTAGTGGTCCCTATTCTTGACCTACGGGACTGCACCGGCATGTGTGCCATAATAGAGATTAGTTGTAGCCTCCCCAAACACAATCAAAGTACTATATGGCATAATGGAGATTAGGCCCTAGGCCTCCCCAACCACAAATGAATAATTGCATGACATAATGGAGATCAGCCTGTAGGCCTGCTTAGTCACAAAGCATCAACAATCACTAGGTGACATAATGGAGATCAGTTTGTAGACCTCTCTAACCACCAATAAAAACCATCAAGAACTGGGTGACATAATGGAGATAAGTCCGTAGACCTCTCTAGCCACCAACTAATAGCTGCAAAACCCTAAGTTAACTGATCAACCCATTAAATGGTGTCTAACCAATGGGTTAAATAGCTTAATTTAACTTCATTTATTGACAAAAATATTCTGATAATATTTAGATTTTAAAGACTGATAGATAAAATTTTTATCTGATACTTTAAAATTTTATTCAGACTGGTATAGCAACTTTTTCGCTTTATTGGGTAAAATTTGATTAGACAATTTTAGTCTGTTATGATAAAAAAATCAAAGTATCTTAAGTTATGATTTATTATACCATTTTCACTTAAAAATTTAATGCTTTCTGGTCTAGCGACATTTTTTGTTCAGGTAGAGGTCAACTAGACAGTTATAGGTCATTTTAACCACTTTTAGAGTCACTATTCTAGGACTATTTTAAGTCAAAATTAAGCTCAATTTTCAAGGTTCTTTTTAGTATTTTACTGGGCACTAGGCTAACTATAATTAGGCTAAGTCCATGGCCAAAACATAGGCATCAAAGCCACTAAAACTGGACCAACTCCATAGCCAAAATCTAGGCAAAAATACCATCTTTAATTGCGCCAATTCCATGGCAAAAACATAGTATAATTCTAGCCCTTCAGAGGAACAACTAAGGTTCAATTTATTAACCTATTTGAAGTCACCTTTAAGTCATTATTTCAAGCCTTTAATACATGTTTTAGTCCACATCTTTCTAGCCATTTCAAGGCATATTTTTAAAGTGTATATCACTATATTAATAAGTCACAAACTTAGCTAAGTCCATAGCCATTTCATACCAATAATTAAGCTAAAGTAATACACTTAATTTACCATATAACAACTTAAAGATTCAAATTAACATACCTTGAATAGTTCTCGAGTACTTATGGTACATTAACTAAATTTCAATTCTTTGACACTTAATAACATTATTCAATCCCATTAACGTAGAATGAACTCAAAGGTACTCATAAACACTTGATTCTAAGCCAATTATGGATAAGGCACAAAGCAATAGCTCACGGGTACAAGCCAAAAATACACTATCTAGGGTGATTTCCACACCTAAATTTGCTTAGTTCACCCTCTAGCATGCCAAACACATACTAAACTCATCTTAGGTAGCAAATTCTAGCAAGCATTTTAGGCTAATTTTGCCAAACACTAGCACAACACATTTAATTCTAATAGACTTTCAAATTAGTCAACACCACAAATGAATTAATCAACCTTAATTTCATGTTTCTACCCATCTTAAATCAACAGTCACTAGCATAGGCACCCATATACATGAAGAAAAGTGTAACACCCCCTGCCTATTTTTATTTAAAACTGGCAAGACGTGTTACTTCCCTTGAGGTCACCCATCCTTGGATTTCCCCAAGGGGCCTTTTGTTTAACCTTTGCCTTGTTCCTTTTGTTTAACCTTTGCCTTGTTCTATATTTCTTATCCTAAAAATTCCCTTTATGACATTTTATGGTGTGATATACTATTATTAGACATATGACATTCACACACCTGATTTTTAAAATCTAATTATCATATGAGTTCATTACACAACTATAAAATTATTCTACTATTATAAATCTCTGTGCTACCTAAGTATATAGCTTAACACCTATCTACCCATATTGATATGCATGAGTGCCTCTACTCGATGATACCACCCAATACAACCTTATCATTTCTTACTTGGACAGTCGTCGCTTGCACTATTGGTCATCCACTGCATATCCTCCATACACCTATCACCTGCGCATCGAAAACCTGACACACTGAGTATACACTCAGTGGTGAATGTAACCAAACATACTATGTATCCTATTACATGTAAGCACACAAGA
>CANXYI011028014.1:0-13209 GCA_948208565.1 Hura crepitans
TGAATTCAATTCAATTAAGCCTGAGAAGATGAATAAAAAAAATAATTTATTAGGTTTTACTGCAATGAATGTAGAACCCCCTTCTATTGCCTCATTATATAATTCCAGTGAAAATGCTAGAGCATATAACAAATTTGTAGGTATATGAAACCTGCCTTTTGTTGTTAAGAATGTATTAAATCTTCATTCATATTATCAATTTAATTTTGCATTATACATGTACAATTTCAAAAATGCAATTTATTAGGTAGTTTTCACAATTTATAGCATTTTTACTTTCATTCTAAACCGTGAAAATCTTTAAACTCAGAAATATCATTTTTCTATCACAAATTTCTTTCTCTCACTTGTATTTTGTTAATTAAAGACAAAAATGATTCTAACCTTATTCATCCAACTTTGCTAAAAGTTCTGCAGCTTGTAAAGAAAAACTAGTCCAGGCGTAACAGAACTCAAGAGTTTTCTTGTATTTCTCGTCTAACATGTTCACTCATATAGAATCTTAATTGTTAGATATGCTATTTGGTTTAGGGGTATTTGATTTAATTTTTCAGTATAGTTGTTAGCTTTTTCAACTTTAACAAGTATGTTAATAGTGTTTGGTAAGTGATTTTAATCAGCTTTTGGTAATTTTTTTTTTTCAATCAGCTGATGTTTCAAAAGTTTTGTTTATGGAGCTTTTTTTTATCGGTTGATAGCTAATTTTTTATTTTTTTATTTGTATAATAATATTCTTTTAGTAATTATAATTTTTTTTCATTATTTTATATTAATAAAATTTTTTATTAATATAAATATAAAAATAAATGTAAAACATAGATAGTGACAACGATGATAATAATAATAATAATTTTAATTCTTTATTTATATATGTAAATATATTTTAAATAGATTATTTTAGTTGTTATATATATAATATATAAAAAAATATGTACCACGTGTATATATAAATAAATTATATTCTTAATAGTAATTTAACATAAAAATAGTAAATATTCATAAAATTTTACCAAATACTAATAATATTTTAAATATCAGCTATCAACTATTAACTATCGACAACAATTATAAGCTAGATTAAAATACTAAATCAAACGGGACCTAAGTAATGGTTTCCACTGCAGCAATTGAATTTTTTTTACAGTAAGGATCTTAATCTCTGTAGCAAAAATAGTTTTAAATTCCACAATTTTCTTCTCTTTGACAAAGTTCATTGAGCAACTTTAATTATGCTATCAAATTCCATCCAAATAAAGCGATAAAACAATACTAAACTAAATTTACATATTCTGCTGCTATATTTTGCGGCAATTTGAGTTTTTTTTTTTTTTTGAAAAAAAATAATTCTTATATGCTAGATTAGGAATTTCAGAGTACAATTAACTCAATTAAATTTGAACATGTTTATTACAATAAATATTGAACTTAATCAATAAGTTCAAATATAAGTTTAAATACTGCTGTTGTCTTAGATAAATAAAAGAAATGTTTTAGACAAATTCCATGATATTTCACTAGGCTACAGACTTGTATTCAATTCCCTAAACATCATAGTTACACCATCCCCATTTTCCTACTAAATATGCCAATCGCCATCTTAAAAAAAAATATATAGAAATCTAAGTTCTATTTAAATCATTTTGTTTACATGGGATCTCTTTATCTCTACTTATGATTTTATTCTTGTCGATTAGTTGTTTTAAATAATAGCAAAAACAATTATCTATGGCTGCACTCTGCTGAAATTATATCAGCTCACGAGTCACGACTGCTGTTATAGCAATTTTCGGTAGTCTCCTTAAACTCTATTGCAGATTTTCCAGACATCTAAATGTTATTCGTTGCTATTTAATAGTGTTGACGCTGGCCCAAAAATTGAGGCCTGTGAAGGCTTAGGCCATTTGTGAGCAATAAAAAGTCTGAGTTATTATATTAGATTTGAGGTCTAAAATCTTAGTCAGATAAGGATAATTGATAAGTTATAGAATTCTACTTGTACCAGGATTTTAGAGATATAAATAGACTGACAATCCTACATCTAAGTCGCCCGGCAAAAATCATAAAAAATTCATTGTTCTTTTATTTTGTATTTATTTTCTTTTCAATTCCGATTCTATTTATTTTTGTCAATTAGTTTAATTTTAGCAATAGTTTTAATCTTAGCCTTAGATCCATTTCAATCCTCATTGTGTTAACTCTTGCTTAGCCTATTTTTTAGCGATTTATTTGTTCTCTTATAATCTCGTGGTTCGGACCAACGAACTCTTACATTCAATTGAATTTTAATAAGATTTTATTCCAAATTACTTTTGGGGTGAGCATCTTTTTTGGCGACCACAATGAAAGTCATCACTGTATGATTGGACACAACATGTGATTACAAGAGAAACTACGGAAATGACGAATCAAACAAGAGATAGTGAATATCAATTCCTAGAATCCTAATGCCGATGCGAAGAATACATCAAGGCAATCAACCTAGCAAAGGATCGAATTGAATTGAATCTTCAATGGCTTGAACAACTCCAAAGATTGCAGAATCAGGATTGGAGACATTTTGCTAACACATGCATGGTTTAGAGGAATCAATGGATAATAGGAATTATATACCACCACGACCACCAATCTTAAGTGCAATAGATTATCAAGTGATTTCACAGAGTACGACTAGTGAAAATCGAGCCACATTTAAAGGCATGGTCAAGAAAATCTTGACCATTTTACAACCGATAAACGAGTGGTCTGACATGACACTTCAACAGGTTCAGCAAATGTTAGCTGAATTGAGCCAAAATTTCGGTTAACCGAGTGCTACTTTGCAAGGCAAACTTTACTCAACATAGGGGGTGTTGAAGAGGTCCAGAGACAACAACCGAATCTGTAACCTCCATTGCTATATGGGAATGCAAACATATTAAAATGCCCTGAATGTTAAGGATTTGCTCAGAATTTGGTGCAGACAACTCAACCAGACTTTCAAGTTTTGAACGTGTCACAATATAACTAGATTGGGCAAAATTCCTTTGGTTTCTCAACAACAAGGGCCATTTTTTTAGAATCAAGGACAATTCGGCCAATACCAAAATTTGGTCAACAGAATCATAGAATCATTAAAATTAACAAGGGCCAAATTTTACTGCATGTTACAATCAAAATCAAGGGTTTATTTAGAATCAAGTGTTGCATAACAACCTTATTGTAGACATTGGGTTCTAGAGCTCTCAAGTTTGAATTGCCTAATATTGAAAAAAGGACAAAGGTCCTAATAAATAGAAATCTTGACACCTAGTTTGAAGTTCTCTTCCTAAAAATTTTGAGATAATGCTTAACTTTTAGGTATGGACTCTCACCTACCTTAACAAGTTCGAGGTGAGAACCAAATTTTGAAAAAAATAGGAGCCTTTGGCCAGAGCTTATTATCCAACATTGACCTTAAAGAGAGGTGTAAGGGGTCATTGGCAAGAAAAATGACTTTAAAATGGCTTAAAAAGAGAATTTTCACACATTTTAAAATTTTTGCCATTTTGAGACAAAAAAAAAATGGTGCCATTTTGTCACCCAAAACGATTGTTTCAGCTTTTGCTAAAATGGTCACTTTGGCTTCTAAAACAACATTATTTTGCATGATAGAGTCCTAGTTAGACTCTGAAACAAGCCACTTGAAAAGGTCGTTTCAGCCAAAACAACCATTTTGGCTAAGGTTGAAATGGCGATTTCATATCTTGAAATTTGTGTATAAATTATCAGACCCTTACCAATCGCAAGGGTTAGCTTTTTTCAAGAAGTTTACATTGAAAAATTCAATAAGGTTTTTTAAAGCTCTTTTATTCATTTTAAAGGTTCTTTATTGATTTTTAAAAGTTACTTTTCAAAATCATTTTCCATCTTTTCCTTTGAGTTAATTAAAGATCAATTCTGAAGGTAATTATACATGGTGGGTTGACTAATCCTCTTTCTCTTCTTTTTTTTCTTTCATTTTCATCCTTCTTCTAGTCAAGCATGGCTTTTTTTATTTATTTTCTTTGTTGCCTATTTACCAGGTAAATGTGATAATCTTATCTTATTTATTTGTTGCCCATCTATTAGCTAGGTGTGGTATCCTTTTTATATTTGATTTTCTTATCCATCTACCAGTTAGGTGAGATAATTTATTATCTGTCTACTATTAATATCATGTTCTTTTTATTTCTGATTTAATTTTATTCATTCCCTTTTTCATCCGTTCACCAGTTAAAAGTGATAAATTAATTCGCAACTTATTTCTTATTTATTTGTTTATTTTATATTCTTTTTTATTTAATTAATTGTTTATTTTATATTCTTTTATTATTTATTCTTTTCATATTATTTC
Organism: Hura crepitans; assembly: GCA_948208565.1. Lineage (NCBI taxonomy): Eukaryota > Viridiplantae > Streptophyta > Magnoliopsida > Malpighiales > Euphorbiaceae > Hura > Hura crepitans. Next base: position 4,352 of record CANXYI011028014.1, read on the forward strand.
CATTATTTCATTCATACTAACATTGTTGTAGATGTGAGTTATTTGAGATCTTTTGAAATTTTATCTAACTTGTCCTTTTTCCTTCTTATCAAATACCCAGTGAAGTTAACCATTTTTATTATTCCTTTCCTTTATTTGTTGTTATTCTTATTATTTTATTTTTTACTTCTTTGTTTTCTCTTGTTTTATTGTTTCTTTTTTATTAGATTGTATTTTAGGTAATTTCAATGTAATTTGGTTAGAATGTATTTTAGGCAATTTTCTTATAAATTTTACCTTTTTGAGTTAGAATGTATTTTAAGTAATTGCCATGTAATTTTATTTTTGCACATATTAATCTCTTATATTTCTTTATATTTTTCATAAATTTTGTAATAGGTAAAAAATGATTTTTACACGTTATAAAAAATAATCAAATTGATTTCTATTCAATTAATTGGTGTTTTATAATAAAATGTGTTTTAATTTTCCTTTAATAAAAGTCACAATAATAAAACTTGCTTTTATAAATTAGCATGCGAGAACCAAACTTTTCAAAGAAAATCAATTACCCGATTTGATGTATATTTTCCTTTGATTTTATATATTTCCTTTGTATTTGTAAATATGCTCATTTTATCAATTGTCTACATGATTAGGTGTTTTATTTTTAGTTCCAAAATTTACCAGAGAAAAAGGATAAAATCATGAATTTATTTTAAAATTTTATATTAACTTGAAGTATAAATATGAGTAGAGTTCCGAACCATTCTCTGGTTTGGCTCTACAAGGTATTTTCCAACTTCAGTTAGGCGGCGACTCCTACATTATGGGGCCAAACTCGCTCTTTCTAGGCTAATCAAATAGAAATGGCTTGAGATTGCTCTAATTTCCTTTTTGTCCTTCAGGATTTGAGGAGTGAGATTTGGGTTAAGTCTTTGGTAGTTTCAGTTTGATCGGCCTCGAAAAAGAGGGATGCGAACACCATATATCAACCTGCTTAAGAGCAACCATTGAAGCATAATCACCAAGCACTCAAACTAGCTAGATTTGACCAATTTTTGAATATACCAACTTATAGGAAACCTTACCTTGATTGAGTGGATTATGCACATTTGTTCCCTAGGGGATACAAGATTCTGAAAATTACTCTATTCTTAGGGGGAAAAGAATTGGTATATTATCGAACATGTGGCTAGGTTCTCAGTGCAATGTGAGGAAGCTGGAGCTAATGAATTCTTGAAACTAAGATTGCTTGGCAATTCACTCACGAAGGTTGCATTTACATTGTATACAATCCTGCAACCAAATTTGATCACATTTTAGGCTTAACTAGAGGAGAAATTCCATGTTGGATTTTATAAACCTATTATTAAAGTAACTTTGGCTAACTTGGCTCGAACCTTACAACTCCTAGGAGAATTAGTTGATAAGTTTATCTCTAAATTCAAAAAGTTGAGAATGGCTTGTTAAACCTCAATTTTAGAGGTCGACTGCATAACCTTATTGCTAAAAAATTTCTCGTATCTTTATTGAAGACATTTCATGGGATATAGATTTAATAACTTATTTAAGTTGACAACTCAAGGTATTAATATTGAGCAAATCTTGAAATAAAAAGATCAAAAGAAAGCTTTATTAAAGGGAACATACTACAAAGATCAATTTGAGATCTCAACTATAGATGAGGAAGTTGATTCTCGTGATGAGGAAGTGTATCTTGCAAATATAGCAACAAATTCCCCATATGAGTGGCTGATTTTTTCAAAATCGAATCTAATTCTTGGCAAGCAGAAGAAAAAAAAGAATTTGGCTAATATAAATAGAGAGTATACTTTTAACATCACTAAGGCCGATGAGATATTTGATTGTCTCTTAAAATATGGGAAAAATCATTATTAGAAGGGCATATATTACCATCGGTCGAAGAAAAAAAAGGTGTGAATACTATAAATGGCATAATTCATGGAAGTATTCTATTAACAATTAGGTCAATTTTCACAATAAGATTTAGGATTTCATTAATGATGGTCTTCTTAAGTTTCTGACTAAAAACAAAGCACCATAAGTTGCTGAGAATCTATTTTCATCAATACAAATCGCTATGGTGCATCCTCAAAGAAGAACACTTAAAGAAGGGTATTTTAAGAAATCAATGATGGATTGACCAAAACAAAAGGTTGAAATTGAGCAAAGTAAGTTTATAGAGATAAAAATTACTTAATAGATATAGATTGAACCAGAAATCGTTCCTATAAAAGCTGGTTAAAATAAAGCTAAGTGGTTTGAGGATTAAAGAGATGAGAATCTTTAGAATAATGGCCGGAGAAAATTGATCCAAGAAATTCAGAGAGGATTTATCAAAAATGGCTAGAGAAAGTTGATTATAGGAGGCCAAATCAAAATAATTATCAATGGTTACATAGACTCCTATTGGGGCAACTTGCTTCTAAACAGAGAAATTTTAACATCCGTCCTATAAAAAGGACATTCAAGCCAGCCCTAGAAGGGTAGATGTTTGGAAACATCATCAACCTAAGTAGATGTTTAAGTGAAGTAGTGTGTTTTTGTGGCTAAATGTTAAAAAGAAGCATTTATATGTAGAGACTAACTAGTGTACCTCAAATTTATTTCAACTAAAAAGGCCTAACCAAAACTCAAAAGAGAAGGATTTGACAATTAAATCAACTTAAAAGGCTTTAAAAGGAAATTAATTCTCAAACCAAAGAATTAGAAGCCAAAAAAGCCAAATTGGTCGTGTTAAATAAACAATTATATGGTCTGGAAGAATCACAAGCCAAAATTTTAGGCAGGTCAATTTTAAGGCCAAAAGATCTCTACCTAAGAGTTAGACTAATTCAAATGAGAGTATGCCTGACTTAGAGGAACTTGATAACTTTGATATAAAGGTGGAAACAACAAACAACCAATTGAAAGCAACGATTGTTGGGCAAGAGAATCGCAAATTCGCGATTCGACCAGGCCAATACATAATTGGAGTTAACGTTAAGAATTGTCATAAAAATATTAAAAATAAATTGCCTGAACAAGTTTAGATTCCAAAAAAGGTAATCAAGAAACCTCATCCTAAGATGAAGATAAATGTAGTAACATTACGAGATTCCTTTTTGGCGAAGGCTGGACAAGATACTACACTTAATGGCAATGTGATTCAAACTGACCAAAGTGATGCCGTAGTAATATTGGAAAGGCCTTTTGAATTAATGACTAAGTATATTCGGCCCTTATATGTTAAGGCCGAATTTAATGGTGCCTATGTAGCGGAATCATGATTGATAATAGAGCTAGTGTAAACATATTACCTATAAGGATGCTTAAAAAACTTAGTACCTTTTTCATCGAATGGAAAGGTCAGATGTGATTATGATTGATTTTGCTAAGGGGGAAAATGACACAGATAGATTCATAGTAATTTAGGTCAAAATCAGTTGTGTGGCTTTCGAAGAAGGATAGTCAATGTAAAAAGCAATTACAATTCTTTACTTGATCAAGATTAGTTTCATTCTAATAGATACGTGCCATCTTATATGCATTAAAAGTTAATCCTTTAAGGAGATGATGGAACTGCAGAGATTGCTCATGTTGAATCGAATCCATTTGGTGAGGATATTTGATCTGTAGAGGCACAAATGTATCATTCTAAAATAACCACTACTCAACTTACACTTAGCAATGATGGGATATATAGAAGGAAGAATACCGAGTTAGAGACAAGTTTAGGAGACTTGTTTCAACTTAAAGCCCTAACTCATGAAGGAATTGATCAGTTTGAAGATAACATTGTTAAAGATGTATCTATTTTGCTCTAAGATAATTAAACAGTTGGCAGAGAAATATAACGTTTCGGCCAGGGAATGTATTGAAAAAAATATGATGAAGAGTTATCTTTTAAAACAAACCTTGAAATTTAGGCCAAAACTTTTAAGTTTGAATATCAAGAACCACTTAAGGAAATTAATATCGACATAGAAGAATTGCCAAAACCATTATTTATTAGTGCAAAGTTAAACAATGAATTTGAGACTAATTTGGTTAATTTGTTAAGAAAGTATAAAGATTGCTTTGCATGAGATTATAATGAGATGTCGGGTTTAGATCGCTCATTAGTAGAGCACCAGCTTTTGAGTAAAGAAGGATACAGGGCATATAAATAACTTATGCATCGAATATCCAGAGAGGTGGAATGTATGATCAACAAAGAGATTCAAAGGTTGTTGAAAGTTAGATTTATAAGAATGACTAAGTACGTGGAATGGCTTTCAAATATTATACTCATAATCAAAAAAATAGGAAGCTTAGAATTTGCGTTGATTTAAGGAATCTTAAGCTAGCAACACCAAAAGATGAGTATTCAATGTCGATTACAGACATGCTCATCAATTCAGCTGCATGTAACATGATATTGAGTTTTATAGATGGTCTTCTAGCTATAATCAAATCTTTATTCATGAATTAAATATTCACAAGATAGCATTTAAATGCCCTAAACTGATTAATGTATATGAGTGGGTTGTAATGCTACTTGGACTCAAAAATGTAAGGGCAATGATTAGTATGCGATGATTGTTATTTTCCATGACTAGATCAGTCGATCTTTGGAAGTTTGCATAGATGACATAGTAGTCAGACCTCAAACCAAAGTTATACACTTGGAACATTTTAAGCAAGAATTTGAGTGAATGAGAAACCATAAATTGAAAATGAATATGCTCAAGTGTGCCTTCGGAGTCTCAATTGGCAACTTTCTTAGCTTTTTGGTATATCAAAGGTGGGTAGAAATAGACAAGAATAAAGCTAAGGCTATAATTGATGCTCCCCCACTAAAAAGCAAGAAAGAATTATAGCAGCTTCTAAGAAAAATTAATTTTTTAAGAAGATTTATCGTGAACTTGGCTGGAAGACTTCACCCTTTGATAGAGTTACTCAAGTTAAAGAATAATGAAACATTTGTTTGAAGCGAAGAAGACCAAAAAGTGTTTGATAAACTCAAAGCATATTTAACAAAGCCACTAGTCACGACACCTCTTAGGCTGAGTCAACCTTTGATTCTATATATTTTAGCATCTAAAAAGACAATTAGAGCTTTGCTAGCACAAAAATAAGATGGATGTAAAAGGGCAATTTATTACTTGAGCAGAGTTCTTAATATAATAGTAAAAAAGTATTCACCAATAGAAAAACTTGGTCTTGCCTTGTATTATTCTTATACCAAGTTAAGACACTATATGCTTTCTATAGTGCTTTTGTTAGTAAATTAAACAAATGTCATTAAATATGTCATGACCCCTATCACTCGCATGTAGATATTGTCCGCTTTGGGCCACTGCCCTTCATGGTTTTGTTCTCGGGCAAAGGGAAGGACTTCCCAAGTGGTACTACTCTGGTCCAAACACGTTTAACTTTGGAGTTTTGATGGGATCCGAACCACCCTTTTTCCCAAAATGCATCTGCAAAGGATACTAAGCTCTTATTTATAAGGCATTTACCATCTTCCCTCCATTCTGATATGGGATAGGTTTCCTATCCACCCTAAGCGTGGTCAAATGTAACGTCCCAAAAATTCGGGTAATTATGAATAGTATTTTCTCGGAATGAATAGTGTTCTCGAGACATCGGGATATGTGAAAGTCACTTGAAGAAAATATTATTTATAAAATAATATTTGGTAAAGTTCAAAGTCAATCGAAAGTTGTTAGGGTGGTTAAAAATACTAAGAAAGATTTTACGGCAGTGTCTTTGGAATAGTGACCAAGGCAAAGCTGAACCGTAAAATAATTTAAAGTTGCTTAGAAAATTATAAAAATATTACGACCTGATACTAAAAAATTTCAACAAATCCAATGGCGTGGAAATCGAAATTTTTCGATATTGGAAAGTAATTTTTCTAGAAATTGGGCGAATTGAAAATACCGTAATAAATTTAATTTATTGAGTTTTGAGCCCAAATTTTAAGGATAACTAGAAAATAATAAAATTTAATTTTTGGCACAAAATTGACAATTTTTCAAGTCCAAGAATTGAGAGAAAAATCGAGAAAATGCAGAAATAAATAATTTTTAAAGAGGGGTATAAATATGGGCTAAATTGCAAAAATCCCATAAAACACTATTTATCATCTTCCCTAATTCCAGCAGCCCATTTCACTCTCCCCATTTTCTTCTTCTTTGATCTCTCTTATTAAGCCAAATTAGCCCACCAAAATTGAACCGTAAAGCCTCCATCCCCTAAAAATAGCATAGGAAGTGGAAATTTAAAAAATGGGTGCTCGATGTTTACGGTTTTACAACTCCGTGAATAGTAACCACGAATTTTTCAGGTAAGATTTTTTGACTTCCGTTAATTTTCCTAGAAACTAGGAGTGCCTAAGAGCGCATAAATGGTCATAGATTTATTTTTAGAGGTTCGGTTGATTTATTACGAATTTTTGAATTTTCTATACAATTATGTTATAAAATTCCACAATCAACCGACACAAGGGTAAAGAGAAGGCTTAAACGGGTCTCGAGAAGTTCGCTTAGATATCACGGTCTGTGAAATTGAAGTAATTTATGTGAATTTTAATTAATAGTTAAAAATGCTATAATATGTTAAATTGGTCATTAATGCACATTTAATGTAAATTAAACTAATGTGCATAAATTTGTGCATAATGTGATGTAAAATGAGTGTATGAATGTGTTTAAATGCATAAATCGCGTAGGGATTGAAAGAAAACAATTAAATGATAAAATGGACAATTAGGACCTAATATGTAACATAAGGGAAATATAGGCATAAATGAACATGAATTTTCATTATTGCCTTAGTTGAGTTGTAAACATGAAATATATGTTAAGAATCCATAATTAAAGTTGATAACTAATTGAAAAAAATTAAGTTAGCATAATGTGTGCAAAATGGAACGATGGGCCTAGAACTGTGTCTTAAGTAGTAAGGCAGTTTTAGTCATTTATGTGGCTAAAACATGCTTATTAAAAGCTGTAACAACTCAATTAAGATGGCCAAATTAAAATAATGGTTTTTAGCCCATGAGATATGACAACCTAGAAATTGGATAAGTTGATCGATCAGCTAAGGGATATAGCAGCTGCTAGGGCACTTCGGTGCTTAGATATATCCAAAGGTTCACTTTTAGTCTTACCTGTGGATATGTGTGTTGAGATCTTATGATCATGCGGGTGCAGCCACAAGGTTCCAAGGTGGAAACCACTGCACAAACACACACAGGTGCAGCTGCAAGGTTCCACAGAGGAAACCACTACACAACTTATGCTGGTGCAATAGCTGTCAGGTCCAAAATGTGGACCACTACCCAACATATGATCCCGTTATCCACAGGATTGTAGTGGTTATGATAGGCAGTAAATTGTATATATGAATAAGGAAAAAAATGGCCAATAACTTGCAATGCATGTGATGTGATAACATGACTAGGAAAAAAAAACCATCATGATATAAAAATAATAAAATGACTTAAGAAGAATGATATTTGAATACGTGATTGGATATTGATAGACATTGATGAGCTATGGACATAATGCATGGTTTAAGCTATAAGTTGCTTCCATTTTCCTATATAATGCTAGTTCTTAATTGTATGCATATCCATGAGCATAATTATATGGCAATGAATGCATGAGTTGATTTAAATGGCTTTAATAGCATATATTATTTCAATTTCACCACTAAGCATTATGCTTAGCGTGTCATGTGTTTTACGACATGTAAGTACAAAGAAAAGTGATAAAGAAAGCCTTGGACATTAAGGATGCTGATTTAAAGATTTTGCCATTTTGGTAATCTTTGTAATTTGAAGTGATGTATTAGGGAGCACTTAATGTATATGTAAAGTAGGATAGGTTACATCTTGTGTAATTTGTATCTTGGTAACAAAAAACTTTATTTTGGATTGTATGATACTTAAACTATTTTAAAATGGTGAATTGCATGCTTGACTTGTATGATATCTCTTCCTGAGTTAGAGATGTCATACTTTGATTTAAGTGTTGTTGGGTGATTAGAAAGATCACAAAATGTTAAGAGATAAGAGTATGGATATAAAAGTGTGTTTTATAATGCAAGTTAACATAGGTAAAATTTTTGGATAGTGTTTGGTATAGCTGTTATACTGCTGAATTTTTAGCACGAGGATTCTTAATTTTCCCTATGCAATATTGTAAGAAAAAAATAAATGTTTTTTTAAACCTCGTATTTTAACATACTATCTTATTTAATAAGAAATGTTAAATATTAATATTCAGGTAGATTGAGTGTGATATCTCAATATACATGCACACCTTAGTCGAGCTCGGCGACTGGTCAGTGTCTAGACTGAGTAAAGGGTGTCACATTTGGTGGTATCAGAGCTTCGATTAATGCGGTTCTGGTTTACATAAGTGCTAATAGAGTCTAGAGCTTACATAACTTCTAATTAATGTCAAGGCTTATCAATTTTCTTTGAACCTACAGATAAGATGAGTGATCCGACACAATAAGATAATGAGGGAACTGAGAGTTATACTCCAATAGCAGTGGCACTTGAGACTGTAAGAATAGGGTCTATGTCCCTGAGTGTAGCTGGGAATCCACTATCTGCAGGATAGGCTACTCTAGTACTCTTGCAAGAAATGCTATAATTGTTAAGACAAGTAACAGCTATTATTGCTCCGCCGACTCCACTACCTCCCTAGCTAAATGTTCCATTGGCTCTCCAAAAGACATATCTTAAGAAAGTGAAAAAGATAGCAGCCAAGGATTTTGAGGGCCAGGAGGCAGTTACACCAGCACAGGCAGAATACTGGCTAGACAAAACAGAAAAGATTATGAAGCAAATGAGATGCACATCAGAAGAGAAAGTT
>CANXYI011028125.1:0-17124 GCA_948208565.1 Hura crepitans
CTCTTCCCAATTTATATTGATCTTCCTTTTAAGATATGGTACCGGTCTAGGGCTTGCCTAGTTAGAGACATACTAAACAAGCTCACCATTTATGTTTCTGATAGGTTGGCCGACCTCATGGTTACTGCATATTGCTTTAAGTGAGTCCTTAGGTCAAAAGTGCCATCGAACTTATTTAAATTTGGCATTTTGAACTTATAGGGCATGGCATGATCAGGCTTCAGACTGATGTCTCCTAGGTTAATATATTTGCCCCCAGTCACTAGGTGACTCATGGCCTTCAGCTTTTCATTTAGTTCTTTGATTAGATCTTCTTTATCATACTTGGGTGGTGGAACCTTATTATGGCTAAGTTTAATAAGTGGTATTTCTTTGTCAGAAAGTTGGTTATCAACCATCTCTTTCTTGCCATTGTCAGCACTAGAATTTGGACCTTTATCTTATTGGGCATTCATGCTTAATAATGCATTGGCTATAGCATCCATCATTATTTTCTCCATATCTTGAAGGGCCTCATTTAGCATGGTCTTCATCACTAATTTATCTCTAGACATGATCATTCTCTTTTTTGCAAATTGTAGATGGATCAATGGTGGCTACAAAATAAAGGGTTAGTGATGATGCATGATTTTTCTAAGATGATGCATGTTATGTGACGTGTGCCTTATATGAATGGTGTAAATATATGGATATATGATATGATATATGAGTAAGAAATTACAAGATGATAGCCTTTGATATGTAGTGCATGCTATGTGAAGTGTGTGAGTGTTTAAATGGAAATGTAAGAGTTTATGAGATGCAAAGAAAGGTACAAAGTTTAAGTTTATGTAGTACGTATAGTGTTATGTATGTGAATTAAAAGCATAATATACATATAGTACATGGGAAAGATATAAACGAGAAGGATGTAAAGTTTATGTTATATAGCAGGCATAATATTATGCATGTGTATACAAAAAGGATATAAGTTAGATGTACAAAGACAAACACAAGCAATAAGCCTTCTGCCCTTATTACTTCTACACACGTGGTCTTAATCATTCTTTCTAGGTGGGCTTACCTAAGCATCATCAAGGGATGTATAGGTTCGAATATAGGCTTATTTAGGCCCAATAACCTCTCTTGTTTAAAGTGCATGCAAGGATAATAGCTTATAACATTTAAGTCTTATTTGAGGTGAAATTAGGTTGGTTCCATTTCAGATAAAAGGTACAATATGCTTGCCCCCACTTCAAATAAGTCTAAAGGCAATAGGCCCATATAGCAATCATAATGTAATCATAATCTCTTAAGGTTATACAACTCAGGGGAAGTTGCTAAGTTTGATTATATAGGCTTATGGCTTGGTCAAAAGGGCTCATAGCTCCTACAAGCAGAGGTCCCTCCTAACGCGCCTTTCCAATCCAAGATAATAGTGATCGATTAGTTTACCTTTTTATATACCCGAAGGTACGAGGCTTGTGAGTGAAGGATATGCTAGCACTTCTTCATTCTTGAATGAAAAATAGAGCCATAGTTCACAACATCATCTATGGTAAAAGGGACACGATTTATATAGGATGCAATGTATAGGATTGATAAAAATTAGAATATTAGAAGACATATTATTAGGGCACTTTCAGATTAAGATTTTTAGTCCCCAGTAGAGTCACCACTATAGAGATTATGATATTTACCAGGGACGAGAGTGGTTAGTAGAGTTGCCACTTGGCCTCTTCACCAAGACCTCTGATCTTCTGTACTAGAAAGGTTTAGAATTTGGATCTTATTCGTGCCCCAATAATATGCCTTCTTTGTATATTGTAACTTTTATCAATCCCTTTTCAAGTAAGCACACATTATATTTAAAGCAGTTATGTCACCTTTTCATGTAAAGAAGTAAATTATGATATTTAAAGAATATAACAAACATATTTGTACATTAAGAAAGTGGGTTATTGATTAGTTGTTATTTGACCTAAAAATTACCCATAATTCCATAGAAATTGGCAGTAATTACCCAACTCCCATCTCTAGAAGATTAGCCTTTATTAAAATACATTTATTATTGTGACTTTTGATTAAAGAAAACCTTAAATAATTTTATTTAAGAAAACACCAATTAATTATGTATAAAATCATTTGATGTGAAAGTTAAGTGATTGACGTGTAAAATAGGTTATTTACTACCTATTACAACCTAGAAAAACACTAAGAAATAATAAGTACAAAACCAAAGAAAATAAAAGAAAGAACTTAAATGGTCCTGCCTTTACGACAGTAGGTCCGTGCGGACTCTATGAGGCTCCAGAGTATATCCGTGTGGACTATTACTTGTAAGGGTTATATGTATGTCTGGACTATTACTCCAGTGATAAGGGTCACTTGCATACAACTCAAAAGAAGAGATTAATAACACCAAATAGTAGTCCATAAGGACTTAATGACAATGTCAAACAAAATGATTATACAACATGATACAGTTATAAGGGCATGGTAACATGGTGAACAAAATACATTAAAACATAATAGATAAGGCAAACATAATACTGTTATCATAGCACGGTCTATATAGACCTTATATTATATTCATATTCAAATAATAGGTCTATGCAGACCTTATATCCGTTACACATTCAATTTATAGGTCCATATGGACCTCCTATTGCATACACATTCAATTTATAGGTCTGTGCGGACCTCTTATCATTCAAAATAGGTCTGTGTAGACTTAGTCATCAGTTCTAGAATGAAAGTGTGATTACCATTTTCCATGAATGATTAGAACATTCTTAAACTAATTTAAAAAGTTAACCTACTACTATAATTTTCACAGGGATTACATAGAACCACCTCACATAATAATCAATCATGGGAGATCATTAGTTATAGTAAATGACACAAATAAATGAATGAATATGATGAAAGGAGCCTTATATCTTACCTTAAAGTTAGCACAAAGCAATAAGACAATGGTTGGGTTTTAAAAGAATGATTATTTTATTAAGGGCTTAGGTCTAGTAGAGTGAATCCTATGTCAATTATTTTCAATCATGTCTTGTGTTTATTCCCCCTTTATTAGGTCCTCCTTCTTCCTCTATTCATACCCCAAACTAGGTATTTATAGGCTGAGGGTTTAAGGTATTTCATCTAAAGGTGATAGAATCCCTCTAGGATTAGGAATCAGTGCCTGAATAGGAATTCCACACGTTTAGAAGTTTTACATCGGTAGGTCCATACAAATTTGCATAGCTTAGTTTGAGTGGACTTAGGCATGATTTTCTCGTCAGTCCACGGACTTTGGGCCAAGTTGGATTAGTCCATGTGGGCATGGGCTTTGGTTTGTCCATGCGGACCTTAGGCTTTGGGCTTACTTGGTCTGGGCTAGCTATGGTGCAGACCTCATAGCGTTAAGTTCATATGGACTTATGCCATGTTAGTCCATACGGACTTGGGTTTCAAGTTGCTTGCCTTGTTACTTGAGTCTGTCTCTGGTTATCATCATACGACTAAAAAGGTGACTAGGTATATACCACGACGCTTCGCCCCTGCACCCCCATTGGAATCAGTGTCAGGTTTAGGCCATTACCAATACAGATCCCCATTTTTTATGCAATTTGAGTCCCACTACAAGCCTTTCAGGTCAAGTCAAAATCTAAATACATAAAAAAGTCCTCAACTCAAAATCAAGGCATCTATACCGAACTTTACATCTTAGTATAATTATGGCATGTAACGTAATCATACCTCATTAGCATAACCATTAAACACTCATTTCATAACCCTTTTACATATACACATGGCATACATATTTCAACCACCTCAAAGCATAACACCGTTATCAAAAATTCACTACATAAGCATTAATTAACTCATTTTAGCATTTATTTATTAACTAGCATTTACTATCACACTAACTATCACATTAAACATTCAATTTCCATCACATACACACTTTTATAATAAATTTAAGCACACATATCAAATGCTTAAGTGAATACACTGACTTGTTGAGCTAAAATAATCTTCTAGAGGCCAATTACACTATCCCTTGCCTTTGGAACCACTTGTTCCTTCTTTCTCTACAACACATATTATAAGAAAGTTTTAGAAAATCTCCTAAAAATCACACAAGCTTTCAAAAATCAAACCAACTATAAAAGTTTATTCTTAGGCACCCATAGAGTCTAGGAAAAATAATAAAACCCAAAAAAACCTACTCGAAGGAAAAATTGATACTATTCACCCATAAGTAAAATCTCCACATCTAGCCATATATTTCTTGATTTCTCACTTCAATGGGGTTCTAAGAGTGGTGGAGGGGTAGATTGATGAACTAAAAATGTTGAATTGATGCTTGAAGAGGAGAACAAGAAGTAAAAATGGTGACTCTAGTGACAAAGTGTGTGTCAGCAAAGAAGGGGAAAGAAAAAGAAAAGTTGGTTGCCAACAAGTCCTTTTTTTACCATTTTATACACTAATTTTGACCTTTGACTTTGGTTAAAATAATAAATGGTTAAGATTTTCCCTTTTTTCATCCATTAGTTCTCTTTTAAAGCCCTTTTTTCTCTTTTCTTTTTAGCCTCAATTAACACTCTTAATACATCAAAAAATCATCCCAACACAAACCATGAACCCTAAAAAGACTTAGCTCAAAAATCAAGAAAAATATATATAAAATGTATATTTTAATCTTTCCCGATTTTACTAAAAATATTTTTCGATATTTAAAAATTCCATTTCTTATGCCAATAGACTATTTGAAATATTTAAGTACCAGGTTGTATCGATCCCAGAATTTTCTGAGCAAAAATTGAATATTTTATAATTTAGCTTTGCCTATGGCATTACTCATAGGACACTGCCGAAATTTCTTCTTTTGTCTTTCTAACCATCTTAATGACTTCAAATTGACTCCAAATTTTGCCCAAAATTATTTTATGACTAATACTTCCATTCAATAAGATTAGTGTGACCCGACTTTTGGAAAATACTATTCATCTTGGGAAGTACTATTCATAAGTCGGGATTTTTGGGGCATAAAAAATACTGTCTATTTAGGTTACATGAACCAAGTGTCTAACAAAGTTATATATTTATGTCACTATACTAGACCTATACCCTATACATGTAGATATGAGTGCCACCGCTAGTGATACATCGCATGCACAAAAGAAAATGGGTTATACCAAGCTGAAGCCTTTCCATGATGTACTACACTATTGCTTAAGGCTTGATCTTGGGCTGGATCTATCAACTACCTACGCATCAAGAAAACATGATGCGCTAAGAAATATGCTTAGTGGTGTATCTGATAAAACATGCACACATCATGTCATGCATTTATGGTATTAATACATTTAAATAGCTATTCATGTCTTTATCCTTTATATTACTCCTTACTTGTGTTGTCTCAGGTTAATTCATCCTAGTTATAATTTCATTGTTAATTAAATACATTAAGTTCAATCCCCTTTTATATGCATATTTACCCTTATTAACTTAGGCATCCATTAATTCTAATAACCATGTACTTAGTTGTGGTCTATAACTATTGTTCACATTTTAAGTTCTCAAATTACCTTTATGTTATTCATGTTTTAGCCAATATTTGGGAGATATATATATATCCAGAGACTGGATAGCGGGTACAATTGTGCAGTGGTCCACATTTTAGACCTTTGAGCTACTGCACTATCCAAAAATCAATTATACCAAGTAATCAAATATGAAGAGCTCTAATACAAATTATAGATACTGACTTGAAGGTCCTAGTCCTAATCATATAAGTTTCAATCTTAGCCACGTAGGCCTTAAATCTTAACCATAAAAGTCTCCTAACCATAAGGGTCTTCTAACCTTAAAGGTCGTAATCCTAACCACATAGGTCTCCTGACCATAAAGGTTTCAATCCTAACCATAAAGGTCCTAATATTGCGCTGGGTAGTGAGTAGGTAATACTAGTAGTTGCTATTCCCTAGTTAACTAGTCAAACTATCCTAGTACTATCTAGCATTTATGGACCACCTCTTGCTTCATTCTCATGAATGTTATATCACACGTGTTCAATTTCAAATATTGCAAGGCATATTCATCATTTCCATTTGTCATTGTCATATTATTCATACCATTTCATTACGAGTCTATTATGTGCATTGTGGCCTCTAACTGACATTGTACTTTGCAATATTCCTTTACTAATTACAAGCTAATTATGTTTATCACTTTTTGTCACACATTATTGTCTATAACACATATATACATACATCTTAGGCATTATACATGTTCACACATATAAATACATTTCGTGCGCCACATTTGCATAATTATATGCAACCACTAATATACACTCTTATTACAAGTCATTTCCAATAGTTTTGGTTAGTTACATTTCTATTTCTCCTTATTATGTGATAATTCCATTTATGTTCTAAAAGTCTAAATGTACCCTATTATGGAAATCATGAAATTCAAGGAAATAAACACATATTTTATCAAATACATTTATAAGGATGTCCTACGTCGCCTCAAGATTGATCCTACTACCTTTTCTCACCTCAATTCTTGTGCCTTAGCTCAGTTTTAAATTCCACAATATACAATTAATTAGAAAAATTCATAGAAAAATATATACATATCCAATTTCAAAATTAAAAACATATCTGTGATCTAGAGCACATCTAATTAACTAAAAAAATGCTCAGTTTCTGAAACGGGGTTCGTTCAATTTAGGGGTTCAAAACCCTAAACTATTAAAGCTCTAATTTCTCCTTAAAACCACTTTTTCTAGCAAAATTAAAGCTGGAATTGGGTTTTAAACCATGTAAAGATTGATTTTCATATAATATATGAAAGATTTTGATGTGTTTCAATAAGAAATGAAGAAAAGAAAGGAGGAGAAAGAGAGTGTGTGAGGTAACTTTGGTTTTTCAAGGATTTGGGGAAGAATATGAGTACATCTAGCCACCATACACATGTACACACCATAGCACATTTATATTATGTAGGTGGATGGCACGATCACACCATGTGGTGATCAAATGATCTCGGTTAATTCTATTTACATTTTAAACTTCAAAAATGAAGAATAAATTTTAGAAGTTTCCAAAAATCATGCTTTTAGTGCCAAAAATTGACGAATTACTCAACTAAAAAACCTTAAAAATCTCAGGCCTAAATTCCAAAGGGAACAATGTAAACTATTCACTCACGAAATTAAAAAATTTCGATTAAATATCAAACGACCTTAAAAAATTCCAATTCCTTTACCATTGTGTTATTTAGAAATTTTGATCTTTAAGGTATGCTATTTTTGGGTCTGTTTGGGCATATCCTAAGCTTTTCCTAGTTCGATGCAAACTAATATCACTATTCACTAAATGTCAACATAAAATAATTTGCTGATTCTACTAAAAGTTCTAATTATTTCATTTTTATCATCCTTTTGCCCACCAATGTTTTATGACTAATACTCCCCTTTAGCTTCCTCAATGTGACCCAATTACTCGAGAACTACTATTCATGCCCTAAAAAGTACTATTAATGAAACCGAGATTTTCAGGCATTAAATGCGATCATCAAAGATTGCTACTCCTCAAACTCTCATTATGGTCTTATAGTTAAAAAGTTTATCGGCATTTTGACTGACGTGCCTGAGTTGAGTTATATGAGATATAATGGTTTCGTGAGCTTAGGTCAATTCATTTAAAGAATGAGGATAGTTAGCCAGTGTCCTATGAGCCAACTAATATAACACTAGTGAGCTTCTAAATAAGAGATCTTTTTGCTATGTTATCCTATTATTTTTCTCATTTTTATATTGTTCATTATCTTTTGATAGGTCTAGTAGGCACCTATAGAGTCGACTGTTAGAATGGTAAAGCCATTCCCTTAGGCTATAATTGATAATTCATGTAATCTCTTAAAGAGCTTTTGATATAGGATGCTCAAAGAACATACACACACACATATATATGTATGTATGCATGTCATGAATGACATTTAATGTATTGATACACTTTTAGAGCGAGCTTCTTAAGAAGAAGAAGGCCTTGGATATAGCTAGGTGGAAGATCAGATAGCTAAAATTGTCATATAAATTAGTGCTATCAGATTTAACCTCTTGACAAACAGTAAGGAGAATTGAGGCCACCCTCTACCATGGCTATCTTTCCCTTTTTCTATTTTACCCTTTTTTTTTGTATATTCCTTTTGTGATTTTCTAAAATATATATTGTAAATTATTTTCACTTTTGGACTTGTATATATATATGTATTGCTTGCTACTTAATTTTGATTTTTTTTTGCTCTTGATTGCCATTTTTATCTTTATACATCTAGATCAATTGATTATTAAACTTTCTATGGACTTAAATTTTTTTGTCTTTAATAAATAATGAGGTTTATACAAATCTATATATGCTAAGCTTAGACACAGATTTGTGTAGACTTGTTCTTGGATTGTTCATACAAACCTCTAATTTAATCTCTTTTAGTTGGTCCGTGCAAACCTCTTTATAAGCTTGTGACTCCAAATCTGACTAAAAATTATAACTTTGCACTATTTTAGCCTATAAGTGCCTTTTTCCTTAGCGTATTTCTTTATCAATTGCCTTTAGGATTCTATTATCAAACCATGAGATTATTTTTACCTCTTAATTATCACAAATCTTGAATTTCAAGTTTTCTTGCATATATACCATTGTTGCTTAGTTTTGTGCCATAAAACACTTAAGGAAATTGAAAATTGAATTGAACTTTTTATCTACAATTACTTATTATAAGGATCCCCTTTTTCATGTATTTGGATTTGACAATTAAGAGCTTATCCCTACTCTTATGGAATTTGCACTCATTATGAATGTTGAAATTCCCATAGGCAAACCACTTATCCTTTCTTCTTTTAGAGACAATTGTCCTCTATTTATGATTAATGCTTTAAAAATTCCCCTTTCAATGGCTGAAAAAATTATTCTTAGGGTAGGCTAATCTCTGTAAAACTTATTCTAAAGTTTGTGAACCATTAAACACCCATGTCTCTCAAATAGGGCAATAGCTATTGATGTGTATACTAGCTTGTTACCTGAGAACATTTGTGCATAATGCCCGAGAATCCCAATTTCATGAATATTACTTCTCAAGGCATGAATAGTATTTTTGAGCTTTCGAGATACCATGAGGTCATTGAGGGGGAGTACTAGTCATAAAACTTTAACAACTAAATAATGATAAAAATGAAATAATTATCACTTTTAGCAAAACCAATAAATTATTTCATGCTAAAATCTAGTGAATAGTGACCTTAGTTGGCTTCGTGCTGGGATGTGCTCTAATAGACCTAAAAATAGCATACCCTTAGGTCAAAAATTCTAAATAGTTCAATGGTGAAGGAAATATAATTTTCTAAGGTTGATTGATAATTAATCAGAATTTCTTAATTATACAAGTGAATAGTTAACCTAATACCCTTTAGAATTTTAACCCAAGAGTTTAGGGGTGCCCTAATCGAGACTTTTCAAATTTTTGGCACTAAAAGAATGAATTTTGGGGGCCCTAAACATTAAATTTGAATTTTTAAATCTTCAAATATAATTTGGTTTAATATGGACCGTTTGATCACCGCATGGCTTGATCATGGCCATCCATATCCATAATCTAAAAGGTTGCATATGTGGATTCCTTCACATGTGTGAAAGTGTCCTCTTACCTCCCTTCTCCCCCATATGGGTGGTGCCATCACCATATAGCCCTCCCTCTCTTTTTTTCTTCATTTCATCCTTTAATCAAGCCAATTGCTATTAATTAATCCATCAAACCTTGCCTTAATAATCTCTAAAATCTAATTCTACTGACAAAAGTCAAGGAAATTGCTTGTTTGAGGAGATTTGAGCACTTGGTGAATAGTACACTTTTGAGAGTAAGTGAATTCTTTTAAGGTTTCAAATTTTATTTAGGTAGCATTAGATATGTAGATAATGTATATGTGATTAGTTTTTAATTTGGATATATTTAGGATTTTTTATGAATTTTTAAAGCTAAAAACCTAATATGTTTGTAGACAAAGAGAGAAGTTTGTTAGAGGAAGGCAAGGACAAGCATTAAGATTTGGAATTAAAGTTCATTGAAGCCTAAAGTAAGTGGATTTATTGTATTATGCATTATATGTTAAGTATAAGTACATATGTGTGTGTAAATGTGTGTATAGAATTAGTATCTTATATGTATGTGTATGTGTTTGTAAATGCCAAGTGTGTATGTGTAATATGATGCTTATATAATAAGCATAAATGTATAAACAAAAGATGGAAATTTAATGTATATATGTGTGATATGAGTATGGCCAAATGGTATGTAAAAGGTGAGTGTGTGTGTGCCTGTGTAATTAGAATGTAAGTGGATGTAAATGAGATAATCATTAAGTAAAAAAAGCATAATTGTAAGGTGAAATGGATGAAAGATTAACCAAATGTGCATTTTCTTGTAATGGCTGTGTGATGTGTGAAATGGTCATAAGATGTTTGTTATAGTGCTTAAGGTGTTTAAAGGATATATGAATTTAGAAAGGTGTGATTTTGATGATGGAGTAATAAGCAATGCATAAATGAAAAGTTTATGTAATGTGATAATGTGATATTATGACAATGAAAAGAATGATCTTACAAGATAAGATAATGAATGTAACTATGTAAGAGTGATAAGATGAGCAATAAGACATTATGACTTAAAGGTTAAAATAGTGATTGAGAAACGTGGATACATGTGATTACATGAGAGATGGTAATGGTGACCAAATAAGTAAGCAAAGTAGGAAGCTGAATAAGTTAAATGAATAACATGAATGACAATTGAAGTTGGCCTATATTAGCTAGACCGCCTATAGTATAGGTTGACTAATCAACTAGGGCATTAGCATCTTCTAGTGACTTTAGTCTATATGGATCATCGCCTGATTGTATGGTGTGGTGGGTGTAGCCACTGAGCTTCTGAATGTGAACCCTACACACTTTGGGTATTAAGAGGTCCATACGAGTTAATCCTTACTACCCTTATTGCTTGGATCTTAAGAGATCCCTATAGGCTAATCCTTGTTATCCACTGGTGTTGAGACTTGGGATATTGGGAGGTTTCTCAAGACTGATCCTTACTATCCCTTTTGTTGGGAGGTCCAGTAGGACTGATCTTTGCCACTCCGGTATTAGGAGGTTCCAATAAATTGATCCTACTATAGAATTGATACATGTAGGTATAGCTACTGAGGTCTTTAATGTGGGCCACTACATATATATAGATCCCATTATCTAGTGTTAAATGAGTTATCTTTTGAGTATAGGCCTAAAAAAAAAAAAGGGTGCAACAAAATAATATTGTAATTGGAACTACATGTCTTAACTGGATTAAATAATAACTAGACAATAAAATTAAATGGACATAATCATAATAGCTCATAGACACAACTTGAACATTATGTTATGTGACCGATCTAGGCAGATAACCTGTAATAAAATAAAAATAATTATAGATAAAGTAAGTATGAACAAAAAGGAATTGGGTGATGTATGTTACATGTGCATGTGATATAATTCATATTGCATTATATTCACCATTGAGTGTATACTTAGTATATTGATTTCCCAATGCACAAGTAGTAGATAAAAACCTATTGTTTAACCTCGATGTGCAATTTAGCAGTCAGCCTCCTCTTTGGCATATACTTTTGGTTTCCTTTTTGCTATTGACCTTATATAGAGGAACTTATGTAAATAATAGGCATAGGTTTAGTTGTATGTAATTTCCTTATGATAGTCTATAAATATTGATTCAGGTTGTATTTTGAACATAAGTAGAATGTGTGACTTACATGTTGCATGCCTGATCTTGAGAATTTAAGGACTATGTGATGATAATGAGATAATGAGATTCCAGTGGACTAGAAGGGTCCAGGGTGTTAAGAAATGATTATGAATGATTATAGAAGTGTCTTATATAGGTTAAGAAATTTTGATTTTTCTCTCAGGCAGCCATTATGCTACCAGATTTTCATTAAGTTATAAACTAGCATTAATTGGTCAATATTAATTCATATAAAAGAAGTTGAAGGTGTAAATCCATTTAATGGGGTCAATTATTTGCCTAAAATAGTAGTTGCACATTTAGTTAAATAAGCACACTGATAGGGTAAATCAAGGATGGGTGACCTTTGGGAAGTGACATCTCTTGTCCTATTCGACAAGGGATTGAGCAAGGGGTATTACATTAGGTGGTATCAGAGTGAGTTTAGACATTCCTAGGCATTGTATACATGAGTGCCACTGTTTAATGGTCTGGGTTAAGTTAAGCTACATTGCCTAAGGCTGATTATCTTTTCTTTTGTAGTAAATCAAGATAAGCATGCACACCCCACTAGAACAAGGAAAAAAGGTGGCTAATCATGCAACAATGACTATACATAGACCCATAAGTTCAACCACTTTAGTACTGAGTGATGCAAAATGTTTGGCATAGACACAGGCTTTATTAGTGCTACTATAACAAATTATTGACTTGATGAGATAGACTATTGCCACAGCTACTCTACCACCACCACCACCATCGACCTCAGTGTAGCCTTTACAACCTGTGGCATTATAGAAGACTTACTTAGAAAGGGTTAAAAAGATGGGGGCCCTAGATTTTGCAAGAACTGCAAAAGAAGATATAGCTCAGGCTATATACTAGTTGGAGCATACAATCAAAATTTTATAGCATCTACAGTACACTCTTAAAGAGAACTTGATATGTGCCACCTCTCTCCTGTAGGAAGAAACATTTCATTGGTGGGAGACCACCTAGAAGAGGAAAGTAGTAACAGATGTGACCTAGGAATTCTTTCTCTAAGAGTTTAAAAAGAGGTACATTTTAAAGGCATACCTAGATAAAAAGAGACATGAGTTCCTGGATTTGAGGCCATAAAGGTCAGTGTCTAAGTATGAAAAGGATTTCACCGGATCGAATAGATATGTGGAGGAGTTTATCCCCACTAAAGAAAATCATTATAAGAGGTTGTAAAAAGGCCTCAATGTTAAGCTTAGAATACAAATAGCCACTTTAAAAGATCCGAGAGTTTTCCTCCCTAGTGTTAGCAGCATATACCATGGGGGAAAGGTTAAAAGAAAGGAGAGACACCTTTGAGAAAAAGAGGCCCTTCATGGTAGCAAGTCAGTTAAGCCCTAAATACAAGCAAGAAATAGAAGGGCACCCAGGGCCTACAGCAATCCCAGAGATAGAGTTAGACCTAGAGGATAAGCCAATGATCTTAGTCTAAACCTCGACCACAGTAACAAGCTACTAATGCTGTAGTGCCTATAGCTAAGAGTGCACCCCTAACATACAAGACTTGCAGTATAAGACATTAGGGAGTTTATTGGGAAGTTAGGTAAATATAGTGCTTTATCTATAGATCCTGAGATCATTATTAAAGGGACTGACCCAAGAAACAAGTGGATGCCACATAGTTTCAAGCCTCTTCTCTAGCCCTTAGTAGAGGGTAGAAGGAAAGCATGATTGACAAGGCTTGTATAAGCCAAAGAACAAGATTAGAGGCTCAAGCACTCGTACAACTATACACTATTCAAGCAAGAGAAAAGGTTGAGGCACCTAATGTCATAGTAGGTACTTTCTCATTATTTGATTCGTCTATTTTAGCATTGATAGACCTAGGATCCACCGATTCATACATTTTCACTACACAAGCATAGGATAAGGGTCTAGCACCAGAACCTACGGATATAGATATCATAGTTAGTAACCATATTTAGCAACATGTGGTAGTTAATAGAATATATAAAGATTGTCCCTTAGTAGTTAAAGACTATGTATTTCCAGTAGACCTTGTCAAGCTTCCATTTAATAAATTTGATGTTATCCTAGGTATAGACTAGCTGTCTAAACACTGAGCTATGGTAGATTATAAATAGAATAGACTTACACTTGAGACAGTCGACGAAGGTGAGGTAATAGTGGTTGGTGAATAGAATCCTTTACCTAATGTCATTTCAGTAGTGATTACAAGACAATTAATTTGAAAAAGATGTGAGGACTACCTAGCCCATATGGTTGACAGAAATAAAGTAGAGTTAAGCTTAAACCAAATACTAATAGTGTTAGAATTTCTAGATGTATTTCCAGATGAGTTACCAAGACTACTATTGAAACGTGAACTTGACTTTGAAATTGAAGTGTATCCTAGTATAACACCTGTATCTATCACTCTATACTGCATAACACCTACAAAATAGAATGAGTTAAAGGTAAAGTTACAGGAATTACTAGATAAATGCTTTATTAGGCTATGTACTTCACCATAGGGAGCACCAGTATTGTTTGTGAAAAAGAAAGATGGGTTTTTTTATTATGCATCGATTACAGACAACTGAATAAAGTGACAGTCAAAAACAAATATCCACTGCCAAGGTTTGATGATCTTTTTGATCAATTGAGAGGTGCTAGTGTATTTTCTAAAATTGGCTTGAGGTCAAGATATCACCAACTGAGAATCAAAGAGTTTGATACTCAAAAAACCACCTTTTGTACTCGATATAGACTTTATGAATTCTTGGTGATATCATTTAGGCTTACTAATGCCCCTATAGCTTTCATAGACTTAATGAATCAAATTTTCAAGCCATATTTAGACTAGTTCATGGTGCTCTTTATTGATGACATCTTGGTATATTCTAAGACTAAGGAAAAACATGAATAGCACTTAAGGCTAGTACTACAAACTTTGAGAGAGAACCAGTTGTATGATAAACTAAGTAAATATGAGTTTTCGTTAAATCAAATAGCCTTTGTAGGCCACATTGCATTAACAGAAGGTATTAAAGTCGACTTAACCAAGATTAAAATAGTGCTAGAGTGGAGGCCTCCTAGGAATGTGACTGAGATTCGAAGCTTTCTGGGATTGGTTAGATATTTCAGGAGATTTGTGAAGGGTTTTTCTATGATTGCAACCCTGATGACATGACTACTATGGAAGGATGTGAAATTTGTGTAAGACAATAGATGCTAGGTGAGCTTTGATAAGTTAAAAATAATGCTGACTAAAGCTCTTATCCTCACTTAACCTAAAAAAGGGAAGGATTTTGTGATTTATAATGATGCATCACATAATAGGCTTGGATGTGTATTTATACAGGATGGAAAAGTAGTGACATATTCCTCAAGGCAACTAAAACCCCATGAACAACATTATTCGACACATGACCTAAACCTAGAGCTAGCTATTATTATTTTTGCCCTAAAGGTGTGGAGACATTATCTATATGGTGAGAGATGTTATATATATATATTAATTACAAGAGCTTGAAATACCTCTCTATATAGTAGGAGTTAAATCTGAGATAGTGAAGATGGATGAAATTGATAAAAGATTATAACTACTTAATTGACTACCATCTAGTGAAGGCTAATATGGTAGCTGATGCTTTGAGTTGAAAGTTATAGTAGTTATGAAAGCTATGAATACCAAGTTTAAATACACTAAGGATGATACACATCTAGTTGAGTTACAAATAAAACCTAATTTGATATAACAAGTGAAAGAGGCATAGACTTAAGATGATCATCTCCTACAAATAATGAGTCAGGTCAAAGAGGGGAAGACTATAGGATTGGAAATCAAAATAGATTGTTATTTATACTTTCATGATAGGCTATGTGTACCTGAATCAAAGGAATTAGGACATAGATCCTAAAAAAAACATATAATGCTTCTTATGCCATGCATTCTAAGAGCATAAAAATATACCTTAACTTAAGATTATACTATTGGTAGTTAGGGATGAAGTGAGATATACCTGAGTATGTAACCTGATGCCTTACATGTCAACAAGTGAAAGCTGAACCCCAGGTTCCTTTTTGGTTACTCCACCCTCTAGCAATTCTAGAATGGAAGTGGGAAAAAGTTACCATGGATTTTATGATGGGTTGCCTACGATTAAAAGTAAGTGTGATGTTGTATGGGTAATTATCAATAGGAAAACCAAGATAGCTCATTTTGTTCCAATCAAAATAGATTATTCCCTAAAATAGCTAGCAAAGTTGTACACTCAAAAGATTGTAAATTATATAGGGTGCCACTTGCTATTATATCTAATTGAGATCCCTCATTTACTTCTAGATTCTAAAAGAAGATTTAGGTACTCACGTCACCTTTAGCATAGCTTTCCATCTATAGATAGATGGGTAGTCTAAGCAAGTTATATAGATATTAGAAGATATGTTATAGAGTTGTGTTATTAAGCTAAAAGGAAGTTGGGATCAGTACTTGCCTTTGGTCCAGTTTACTTATAATAACAGGCATCAGGCTTGTCTAAGCATGGCTCCATATGAGGCTTTGTATGGTAGAAAGTGTAAAACTCTACTTTTTTGGAATGAGATGGGTGAGAATAAGCTCATAGAACCTAATTTAATTAAGGATGTGGAGGAAAATATCAAAATTATCAAGGAAAGATTAAAAGTTGCTGCAGATCGACAAAAGTCTTATGTTGATTTGAAGTGGAAGTATATTGAATAAGAGATTGGTGAAAAAGTGTTTCTCAAAGTAACTATGGAAAAAGATGCTTCAATTTGGCAAAAAGGAGAAGTTGAGCCTGAGATTCACAATCCATACGAAATTACAAAACGTGTGGGACCAGTAGCTTATCAATTGGCCTTGCCACCAGAACTACAATAGGTTCATAATATATTGCATGTCTTGATATTAAAGAGATACAGATTTGATCCTTCCCATGTGATACCTATAGAAGAAATCCAAATACAACCAGATCTAACCTATGATGAAGAACCAATATAGATACTAGCCAGAAAAGTCAAGGAGCAAAGGAATAAGTCTGTACCACTAGTGAAAGTACAATGGAGGCATCATAAGATAGAAGAGGTTACTTGGGAAAGTAAAAAGCAAATGAAAGCCCAGTATCTTCACTTGTTTTCAACAGGAACATTTTGAGGATGAAATTTCTTAAAAGGGGAAGGATACACTCAAGAATCTCAATTTCATAAATAGTACTTTTCAAGGCATAAAAAATGTTTTTTTAGCATTTAAGACACGTAAGGTGACTGAAGGGGAGTACTAGTCATAAAACTATGACAAACAATATAATTATG
>CANXYI011028280.1:0-18220 GCA_948208565.1 Hura crepitans
GCAAACTATATATTAGGGATAAGGATCTATAGAGATAGATCTAAAAGGTTGATAAGTCTTTCACATTCTACATACATAGACAATATGCTAAAGATATTTAGCATGGATCTCTCAAAGAAAGGATTCATTCCCATGGTACATGGGAAATTCCTTTCTAAATCTATGTGTCCAAAGGCATGAGAGGAGAAAGAACACATGAGTAGGATCCCATATGCATCAGCTATAGGATCCATTATGTATGATATGTTATATAGATGACCTAATGTAGCACTAGCTCTAAATGTCATGAGCAAATTCCAATCTAATCATTGAGAGGATCATTGGGCAGCTGTCAAGAACATCCTTAAGTATTTAAAAAGAACTAAGGATGTGTTCTTAGTGTATGGAGAAGGGGATTTACAGGTAAGTGAGTATACTGATGCAAGCTTCTAGTCTGATAAAGACGATTGTAAATCTCAATCTAGTTATATGTTCATATTGGGAGGAGGTGTAGTTAGTTAGAAAAGTTCTAAACAAAAAATAACTACAGACTCAACAATAGAAGCTGAGTACATAGCTACTTCTGATGTAGCTAAGGAAGCATTTTGGATCAAAAAGTTTATTACTAAACTTGGAGTGGCACCATCCATTATAGATCCTATACCATTGTATTGTGATAACAATAGAGCCAATGCATAGGCAAAAGAACCATGGTCTCACCAGCGATCCATATATGTTCTTAGGTGCTACCACTTAATTAGAGAGATAATTGGTAGAGAGGAAGTGAAGATTGAGAGAGTCCCTACAGATTAAAATGTAGCTGATCCTATCCTAAGGCACTATAAAAAAAAACAAGTTCAATCATTATATAAATACCATAGGTATTTGATACATGGGTGATTACCTCTAGAGCAAGTGGAAGATTATTAGTTGTATGCCTTAGAGCACATGTCTAATAGGAATAATTTCACATACAATCAAACAATTATTCATTAATAAAATGGCATTCTTTATTACTTAGTGCTTATGTTATGACATTTGCTTTTTAATAATCTTAAACTATGTAATAAAGTCCATGGTATAAAATTATAGTACAAAGGAAATCATAAAGAGTTCATGATGAGAGATTCCTATTGTATGTAAGTGTGATAATACCTAAATTATCCCTAGTCATAGTATTAACAAGATTGGACATTATTAATATGGATAGACTAGCATATGTTATACTTCTTGACTAGCTCAAGTAGTAGTTCTCAAAAGCTGTAAGTATGGCGATGCTTAGAGATAACATGTGGATGCTTGTTTAAGGCATAAATACATTGGAGACCTATCATGAGATCTTCACATGGATATATAATCTATGTTAGTGAAAGAATCTCATTATATCAGTGGTTCTAGTATCCTTGGACTTGAGATCATTAAGGTATCTTAAGTATCAAATGCTATACTTTGACTCTAGTGCTTTCACTTCGCCATTAGGTATACATAGATAGAGGTTGAGTATAGCATGAGCTACTTGAAGGTAGTTAAGTGATCAATAAGGAATTCACCACCCCAGATTATAGTGGGGAGTTTATCTCATAGTTTTAATAGAACGTCTTTATTTAGAAATCTCTGGCCAGAGTAAAATACAAAGCGATTTAGATTCACAAGGGTATTTTGGGAATAAAAATATAAATATTAGAATCAATATAATCAAAGCTTAATTAGATATAATTAATTAAGCATTGAGTTAATAGAAGTCTATAGTCAAACCTGGATGTGATAAGTGTGGTGAAAGGAGTTGATTGCATAGTAACTGTTTATGGAAAGGTAAAATGGTCAAACCACTGACCTTTTGACACTTGGGTGGCCATGATGCATGGCTAGATACCTCTCTTAACTTGTACTTGAGTGAATTTATTAACTGAGAATTAACAATGATTTAATGAGATTAAATCACAGAGTCCTAGTCCAACTAAGACTCTGATTCAGTTTGTGCTGCCAACGTGCTTCAAAAGCTCATAGGGTCACACACCTCTAGGATATGGGAGATAAGGTGAAATTATAGACTATTAGATAGAATTAGATATCATTGGAATAAATAAAATAAGAGAAAAATGATGCATTGGGCTTAGAGCCTAGAGTTAGCCTAAAAACCCTATTTTGGGCATAATGCATAAGCATAAGAAGGAAGTAGTTTAGGCCTGTATTTGATTTAATTAAAAGACCAACTTAGGTCAGTCTTTTAAGAGTTGAAAAGGCCCATAATTATTAACCTAGAAAAGTAATTAAAAGGGTATAAAGCCCCTATTAAAGTTAGATTTTGAGGGAGACACAAAAAGAGCCACCGAATATAAAATTATTTTCTACTTCCCCCCTTCTTTTTGAAAAATCCGATTACCCACTACCCTCAAGCTTTTGGATTTTTTCTATTCTTCTCTTTGTGAGTTCTTATGTCTCTATTCTGGTGTAGATACCTTAGAGGTTCTCTGTACTAGAACACTATGGTTTGCGACAACCCAGTGTGAAGAAAAATCGAAATCAATTTCGAAGATAAACAATAAAAATCTTTTAAATTCTTTTTCTTTATTACATGTTTTGATGTTTTTTTGACAAATCATCTCATTATTGGGATCCATGGCTATTAATTTTCCACTGTACATAAGGTCATGGATTCTAACACTTGTAAAGGTCTATTAACTTCTTATCTATACATGGCATGTACCTCATGTATTTTTATATTCAAAACCATGGATTATACACTCACTCATGCATGCATCTTTCCAAAGCATAGGTATTCCATGCATGCATGCATCAATATCTATAACATGTTGATTACATTCTTTTAAGTTCACCCATGCATCAACCCAAGCATATATGGCATTTTAGGCATAAATGCATCATACATTAATATGCATCAATTAGACCTTAGTATTTTTATGAGTTATACATACACCACACTAGCCTATGTATAGTAACTTTGCACTACCTTGGCACTACCATGCATTATCCTTCATGTTAACTGTGGTAGGTTCATTTATACCTTAACATTCTTCATTAAGATCATCCTAGCTATAGGTATATTATGTGTTCATGCATTAGCATACATTATGTAGGCATACATTTCATATTTCACATATTCTATCATCTTACCTATTTTATATGTAACATGGATTTATGCATTAACTTGATCATACATTTAGGTGTGAATCTAGTATAAGAAAATCACGCATCCTTTTAATGTATCTAGATATTAATCTAGTATAGGAATATCACACATCCTTCATGTATCACACTAGACTCTTACATCTACATCTAAGGGGGATACATATGCATAACATCATGTATACTACCTAAGGCTAGGAACACCATACATTATTAGCTAAACATCTTGTAGAAATCTATCACACCTATCTCATGCATCCATATAATAAAAATCAATCATAGATTTATATGCATCACATGATGTATGATACCTAAGCCTAGTAATATTATACACACATCATGCATCATGCAAGTCCCTTTTATCCTCACATGCATTGATATGGCTTACATATCACATACCTAAGCACATGTGCAAAATATAACCATGCATTCATGCATCATAATACTTTAATTACATATAAAAGCACAAATATAATAATTTTATTTATAAATATGCTATAGTTAAACTTTTACTCAGACTTTACAAAGGAAAAGAGTAAGCCCAATAGCCTTTATTAAGACCTTATTCCTAAACAATGGCACTCAGTGGCAAGGACTTACAAAGTATTAGGGCAATTGTCAAAGAAGCTATGTCTTCAAAATTGCACAAGATTTAAGCTATAATCAAATAAGAGTTTGCCAAGACTAAGGCAATTATGGGGGAAAAGGTAGAAGTAAACCCAATGAAGGAATAACAAGGGAGGGTAATATATCTGACCAAACCTAGCAATCTCCCTTATCAATTCACAAACGTAAAAAGGCCTTTGTAGGAAGAATTCAAGGAATTTAAGAAAAAAAAAACTCTACTTCAACCGTTAGTACTTGAGCTTCAAATCACACCATTACCACTAAATCATAGCCGTGACCTATACTTTGCTTATCACCAAAGAACCAACCACCTCACCAACAGTTGTAAAGCCCTCTGCAGGGCTATTCAAGACATTTTAGACATTAGAGTAATACCCAATCTTGATGTTTTCCTACCATAAGATTTTATAATTATTCCTCAACTCTCAAAAGTGCAAGGTTCTCTTTTCTTAACTTTTAGTCTGCCTCCCCAAAGGCCTAACAATGTACAACTATAAGATCTCATTAATATAGCATATGAAAGAATTCAATAAGGATTTGGATAAAAATACTTTTTGATTAGATCCTTTTCTTATATTGGAATAGTTGTTTAAAATTTAATAAGACAACATTTTGGTTTACCTTTTTCATAGGCACTGTTCTGTATCATTATATTCCCTGGATAGCATAACACTCTTAAAAGTGAGCTGACAGCATTAAAAAAAAGAAAAAAAAATATATATTGATACCAACTTAATTAACAGGCACCATTATAAGTAATTTGTAATTTTCCAAAGAGTGGTTCACCATTTCAATGCTTAGTTTTCAAGCTTAAGAGTTGATCTTTCTTTATGAGACATGAGAAGTATCTATTTGTTGCATGCCTTAGAGCACACTTGTAATAGGGATATTTTGTGTACATAAATAACATTTGTTTATAATAAAAGACATTTTTTATTACATAAGTGCTTATGTTAATTCATTTGCTTGATATGATTTTAAAATATGTAATAAAGTCCTTGGTATTCATTCATATTGCAAAAGAAATAGTGAAGTGTTTTTGATGTGAGATTCTTATTAGATGCAAATGTGAAATACCAAAACTATCTTAGTCATAGTATTAATAAGATGGGACATTACTAATACAGATAGACTAGCACATGTTATGCTCTTTGACCTAATTAGACAATAATTCTCACAAGCTATAAGCATGGTTATGCTTGGAGATAAAATATAGATGCTTGTTTGAGAAACAAGTTCGTTACTGAAATAATCTCTTTAAAAAAATAAGTTAATTAGAGATCCAACATGAGATGTTCATATGCATACATAATCTATGTTAGTGAAACAATCTCATCAAATCAGTTGTGTATTTATCTTTTAACTTAAGACCACCAAGGTTATCTTAAGTATTGAGAACTGTACTTTGACTTTGGTGCTTTTACATCACCATGATGTATACATAGCTAGGTGATTAGCCTTAGGTCAAGATACTTAAAGGTGGTTAAGTAATCAATAGAGGATTTATCACTCTAAATTAAATGGAGAGTTTATCTTATTATTTTAATATGCCATTATTACAGGAATCTTTTGCTAAAGTGAAATGAAAGTATGAATGAAATTCATAAGGGAAATTTGTGAATAAAGGAACTAATATTAGAAATAACATGTTTAGGGCTTAATAGACTTACTTAATTATGCATTAAGGTGACATACATCTATACTCAAACCTAAACAAGTTAAAGTATGATGAAAAGATGAATTGCTTGATAACTATATGTAAGGGTTAAGTTAAACCACTTGACATTTTTGGCATATGGGTGGTCTTGATGTGTTGCTAGACACTGCTCAAGACTTGTACATAAGTGAATTATTGATTATGAATGAATTATAGACCTAATTAGGAAAATAAAAGTCCTAATTAGACTAGGACTATAATTCAATATGTACTGCCAACGTGTCCCGAAAACACATAGGGTCACAAACTAAAAGAAGTGTGAGGATATCTAAAGAGTTTAAATATTCTAATGATATGAGATATCATTAAAAGATAGATTAAAAAGAAAGAAAGAGCAATTAGGCCTGGAGCCTATTTGTTGTGTGAAAGTCTAGAAATTAGGGTTCCTAGAACTTGGGCCTATTTATTGTCTAAGTTTTTATGGACTTTTTAAGAGTTAAAATGGCCTTTGCTTTTAAAAAAAATTACTTATTAATTGAGAGGCCTTAATGGGTCATTTAATTACAACCCATTAGGCTATGTGTAACTATAGGATTATGTGTTTAGGACCTAAAAGCCCATTTTGAGTAGGTGTTATGGGTTGCTCCATGTCAAATTTTAATTGTTAAAACCTAACCTAGATAGGGTTATAGGATATATAGATAGCCTTATTAAAAATTAGCCACCAATAGAGAGTCTTTTTCTACTTTACATGTATAGAAATGGACAACTAGTTTTGACTCTCTTTCATCTTCTTCCATTTGTGTGAATTTCTTACTAGCACTTTGCAATTCACATTGCCCTTCTCATCTCTTTCTTATGTGGATATGTTAGAGGTGTTCCTAGAGTTAATCACTATGTTTTGTGACAATATGGTGAGAAGAATTTAACGAAAAGAGTTTAGTTTCAAGTTATTAATGGTAATTTCTCTATGTGCTACATTGTAATCGGTTAATAATGAATTTTGATACTTTTAGATCCATTATCTTTATTTGGTTTTCTATGAAATTTTTTGAATTCCACTATGCATGTCTTGAGAAAACCAATAGTATCCCTAAAAGTGAGTTGAGAGAATAAAAAAGAGAAAAATGGGGTTCGAGGCAACTAAACCTAAAGAAATGTTTAAGAAATGTCATTGTGTCTTACACACCTACTCATTAAAAGCTAAAAATCCTACAATGCTACATAAAAATCAATCATTTTCTTTAAGCCTAAAAGCTCATAGGAACTATTTAAACATCTTAAACTTTTCTTCTTATTGCCTTTTATACAAAAAAAAAAAATTTAAGTTCAATAAGCTCCAAAAAGTTAAAGCTATAAGTTCATCACTTTTTTTCAAAAAACCTAAAAAGCTAAAAATTCCACCTTAACCCACCAAGCATTCTCTTTCTTTAGACTATAGTTTCTCTCATATATAAATGTAATAATTCCCACTAGGTTGATCAACCAAAAATTATGGTTTTTGGAAACTAGGCCAAGTTGAGCCCAGTTGGTGGTAATTTTATGGTCTAAGTTTTAAGGACAGTTTAATAGTTAAAAGGCCTTTGATTTAAAACAATTGTTGATTAATTTTGAGGCCTTAATGAGTTAAATAATTATAGCCCATGAAGACATGTACAACTATGTGTATAAGCCTATTACTTGGTCTATGCGCTTAGGACCTAGAAGCCCACTTTAAATGGGTGTTATGAATTGCATTAGATTATTAAGTGTTAAAATTTGACCTAGATAGGGTTATAAGATATACAAAAATAGCCCATTTAAAAATTAGCCTCTAAAAAGGAGTCTTTTTCTTCTCCATAAACATAAAAATCCACTACTAGTTTTGGATTTCTTTCTTCTTCTTCCATCCATGTGAATTTCTTACTAGCACTTAGCGATTCACATCACCCTTCTCCTCTCATTCTTATGTGGAGTAGAGTGGATTGCTATAGTTTGCGATAACCTAGTAAGAAAAAAATAGGAAAAGTAATTCAATTTTAAGTTATTAATGGTAATTGTTTAATCCACTACAATGTAATTGGTTAATAATGAATTTTGATTCTTTTGAATTTGTTATCTTTGTCTTGTTTTCTTTGAAATTTTTTAAATTCTACTGTGTATGTCATGAGAAAGCCAGTAACATCCCTAAAAGTGAATTAACATAATAAAAAAAGAAATGGGGTCTATGGGTAACTAAACTAAAACAAATGCTTAAGAAAAGTCATTGTATCTTATACACCTATTCATTATAAGCAAAAAATCAAGGAATGCTATGTAAAGATCCAATCATTTTCTTCAAGCCCAAAAGCTCATAGGAACCATTCTAACCATATACAATTTTCATTTGGTTCCTTTTTATACAAAAAATTCAAGTTCATTAAGCTCCAAAAAGTTAAAGCTCTAATTTCATAGCTTTTAAAAAAAATAAAACTCAAGAGCTAAAAGATCTATCTTAACCCACTAAGCATTCTCTTTCTTAAAACCATGGTTTCCCTCATATGTAAATATAATAATTCCCACTAGGCTGATCAAATAATAGCATGAGCCTAGGGAAAATTCAGGGAAACTTAATAGAAAATATTTAGTTAGAAAAACTTCGGCCTACCTAATTATTTAGGTATCATCATTGCAATACTTAGAAAGGTCAAAAGGATGACATTCAACATGTAATTGAAGCATACACGCAGAGGCATAGAGCTAGTACTTAGAAAAGCCACAAATTAATTTGAGAAGCTCCTTTTACATAATCTATTGTGTGTATTATCAAACTTGTGCATGATCAAATAAGATACTAAGGGGCACGAAGTTAACACCCATAAAATGTTAGCTATTAATTTGAGAAGGTCCATAAAACTTCCATAAAATGAAATTCAAGCACAAAATGAGTTTCAAGCTTGAAAATTTAGATAAGCTAAATTCTAAAAGAAAAAGAAGCTCCCTAGGTTGAAAACACGAAAAAAAGTAGCCTAAGCAAAAATTTGAGTATACCACATTCGATTGAAAACCTCAAAGTGTAGTCTAAGAAAAAATTTGTAGATGAAAGAAAATATTTAGCTGAAAAATCTTCAAACCAACTAATAGTAAGGGTAAAATTCTATATGATTATTTACATGCTAAAAAAAAAGGAATCATAGCATCATTCATGAAAGGTATAGCTCCTAATAATCAACTCCTCTTTGAAGTGACACATGGTCGAATGCTATGCTCTAAGTGAATAAATAGTCTTGCCTAAATCTTAAAACCCTTCATCCACCTTTGAGCTTTTCTTTTACTAACACAAAATTGCAATAGACTTTTCTATACCTTTACTTCCTATAAACCTGAGTTTTTCATACAACAAGTCTAAAGAAAGGATAATTCCAATAGCAATACCATTTGCTAAGTGTTAGATTCATTAGAGCTAGACATACATTTTCTTTTACATTAAAATGTGCACAAGCATCTAGAGAAAATTAGGTATACATATACATTAATGTCAGCCCATTCATGTAGGATAAATTAGGTACATATATGTATTAGTATCACTAAAATTGTTCATTCTTATAGAAAAAGTAAGGAATAAAGACATACATTAATTCATTCATCACTTTCGTATAGATGTAATAATTAGGTGTGAACATGCATTTACACATTCCTACATTATTGTCAACACTTTCATCTTCCATTCAACTCTTATATTAGCATCATTACATTTATCCTCTATTCAATTCTTGCATCAGTGTCAACACATTCATACTTCATTCAGCTCTTGCATTAGTGTCAGCACAGTTATCCTCCATTCAACTTTTACATTAATAAAAGTGTACTTATCATCAAGCATGCTCATTATATTCATATATTAGTTACATATTTATGCACACAACACTTATACTTATGCATTCTATTCATGCATTAGTTGTATAGTTCGCATAAACATACAATATGTGTGCATTCATGCTTATTTCACTTATACACCTAACATGCATACAACATGTACATGTTTAGATGGAATCTAGCAAAATCATTCATCTATTCACTAGACTTACACATGCACACACTCAAAGTCCATACACATCAGCACATTTAACATATATGGACATTAACATGCATGCATATTTACATATGAATAGACATAATAATGTCACAAACATATATGCATAAAAATTTTAGACATAACACTAAATTTAATTTAGTCCACTTTCAACTTTATTGATACATCACTATACTTAGTTTAGTCCACTTTTAAATTTATGGACACAACACAAAATTAGGTTTATTCCTCTTCACTAGATTCGATTCAATCTGCTTTCCACTTTATGATTGTAACACTAAGTTCCATTTAATCTACTTTCCACTTTATGGATGTATCACTAGATTTGGTTCAGTTTGATTTCAACTTTATGAATGTAACACCAGATTTGGTTTAATCCCTTTATAAGTTTATTTAGATTTTGTGTAACCTACCCTCATTAAATTGTAAAAGCATGGACATTTTCAAATTTGGCATATTTTTAATTTACCTAGAGGCAAATAGGAATATGTTCAGTATTGTTTATCTTCACCTAGAGGTAAGAAGGCATTCTTATTTAGTGTAGCTTTTCTTCAAATTTGAAGTTTTGCATTACTTGAAGGCAAATAGGCACGCATATTTGGTGTAGTTTATCTTTACTTAAAGATGAGTAGGGATTTGTATTTGATGTAACTTATCCTTAGATTTGATACTTTAGATTATTCGAAGGTAAATAGTCACACATATTTGGTGTAGTTTATCTTTAATTAGAGGTAAATAAGCATCTATATTTGACATTTGGATTTTCTATAGGCAAACTAGCACGTGTATTTAGGGTGGTTTATATGCACATAGAGGTAAGAAGGCTTCCATATTCCATGTAGTTTATCTTCAGTTTTTCGATTTTTCAAAGTGTGGACACATTCAGATCTAATAGATTTTCACTTCATCTCGAGGGCAATATAGGCACATTTATTTTTTGTAATTTATCTTTAAATATTTAAATTTTATTTGAAAGGGAGATGTATTTAGATATGGAGAGGTTTTCACTTCATTTGGAGGTAAGTAGGCATGTATATGTATTAGATATAACTTCTCTCTACAACAAAGCTCTAGGTAAGTATCTCTAATTAAATTAGCTACTTTGATACACATTAACTTTTGCATGTCATAGCACACAACAAAGTGGGGCAAATAGTAACACCTTAATTTTGGGGCTATGATGATAATGAGAGATAAGCCAAAATAACAAGATAAAGTAACCTAAACCACAATCTGTATAGACAATAGGATAGTTGGTTAGCATTGACTTACTAGCTTAAGGCCCTACAGATTAGGAAATAACCAACTCAAACAAACTAAGCCCAAGGCCTGTGGATATCCAGGACCATCAAACCACATAGTTTGCATGGACCTCCTTCTACATGATAAGGTTTGCATTGACCTAATTCTAAAAAGCTTCCAAAAATAAGTCTTTCTATTTAGACTTTGATTCTTAATCTTGTGTGGCTTCCCTTCAGCTAAATGGGAAAGCTTCACCAAAGCCTTATAAATACCCTTTTCATTAACCTATTTTGATATCACTAACTATTAAGAATTAACCAAAGAAAGCTCTAGTAAGAAATGATTCTACTAGTCCAAACTATCACTAAACAAATTAATTCTTTTTAAACCATAACCTTTGTATTGTTGCTTTAATATTTATCACAAGGTAAGATTTGAGGCCATATTTCTTTTTATTTTTCATCACTTTTCTTTATTTTATTCCTTAACCAAGGATCTCCTATGATTAAATGACATGTGAGGTGATTCATTGTAATCCCCACATCAATTATAGGAGTAGATTAACATTTATAAAATATTTTATTCATGTTTTTATCATTCACAAAAAATTTTAACTGTACTTACTTTCTAAAATGGATGACTAGTCCGCATAGATCTCATTTAATGAGGGTTCTAGTCTGCGCAGACTAACTATTTTATGTAATCTCTTTTCTATAGTCTATTCGAACTAATTTGTGAATAGAATGTTTATGTGTTTCAATTGTTGCTCATTCTAATGATGTTATTGACTATAATAATAATTTTTTTATCAATAGTCAATTAATAATCATGATAATTCATATGTTGTTCATGTTCATTATTAATCTTTGATTTTATGCCATTAGTAGGTCCTCACAAACCTTATTTTGTTATTCAGTTCACTTTTATTTGAGTTGTGTAAATTTGATCATTCGTACTAGATATGTGGTCTACACAAACCTATTCTAGTCAAGTATGACATTCGTATGGACTAACTTGGGAGGCTCATATGGACTATTTGGACTTTACGTAATTAAGGTAGAGTAACATGTGTATTCTATATATCTTTGCTT
Source organism: Hura crepitans (assembly GCA_948208565.1). Classification (NCBI taxonomy): domain Eukaryota; kingdom Viridiplantae; phylum Streptophyta; class Magnoliopsida; order Malpighiales; family Euphorbiaceae; genus Hura; species Hura crepitans. The sequence goes on from CANXYI011028280.1 coordinate 11,795, forward strand.
TGGTTTTATACCCTTTTAATTCTTTCATTTATTTTGGGTTGTAATAGGTAGTTTAAATAACTAATTTTACATGTAAAATCCTAACCTCATAACAATGATTTTTCTACATAATTAATTGGTGTTTTCCAAATAAAATGTTTTTGATATTATTTTAATAAAAGATAAAATAAAAATGCATTTTAACAAAGGCAATCTCATAGAAATGGGAGGTTGGAAATTATCACCAATTCATATAGAATTATGAGAAATTGTAAGGTCATAAGCAATTAAAATGAATGACCCATTTTATGGATTTATAATTTATAGATTTATGCTTTGTTGTATATTTCAATTGTTAGAATTTACTTTTCCTTATGTGCAAAGGTGATATGTATGTTTTTAATTATTTTGCTCATTTGTACGATACAAGATTGATAAATATTGAAATATAAAGAAAGGTATATTATTATGGCATAAATACGATTTGATTATGAACCTTTTCTAGGTAAAAAATCAGTAAGTCCTTTTATAGAGCTAGATGGCAATGTAAAACACAACCGCCCTATCCCTAGAAAATCTAGAAGTTTATTTCATAAATTCTCTATGAGTTTCATCTTAGTTACCTCTAATTTACATATATCTATCACTAAATTCATCCAATTATTAACATAGCGTCTATATATAGTTTACTTATCTCTTTTTCTCTCTTATTCTTCTATTAACTTAAAATTCCACATTTACATACTAGTTTCTTTATATGTATTTAATCACTTTTATTCACTCAATTCCATAATCTTTTATTAATTGTAATATGGATAATACTTTCATTATGTTCATAATTATTGACTAAACTTCATTAGCAATTTGTACCTCTATTTAACATATTAACTTATTTAATTTAATATCACATATATTCCTTTATAGCTATTATTATTTTAATTAAATACTTGGAACACCTCTAATTATCCTATAACCAATTTTTTTTGCCTTTAGGTATCCATGTTCTTCTACCTATTATTCTTATAAATTAGTACTTCTAAATGTCATACCTAATTATACGCCTAACATACCAAATCCACTATTATTCAATTTAGGCATAAAATAACATGTTCGATAATACATATATATGCCAAAAATTTCTCTATTGCCAATTAATCATTTAATTCCTATGTTTATCACTTAACACTTCTAATATCAAGTTAATTATCACTAAATCCATCCTCTTCTAATGTTTCTCAAAAATTCATAACATTTGCTACTTCTTAAATTTCCTTTCTACTAATTACGCATTCAATTCCTCATTTTCATCATCTAATGTTTCCTATAATATGCTAATACATACTTATCCTATCTTACATAAATTTTTGTTCAAGTTTAATAATGTAATCAACAGCAAAAATTTGGAATTTATAGAATACACCTTCCTCTTTAAGCTTTAAATCCATTCATAATCCCTCTAATCCCTCCATTTCCATCATTCCATCACTAACTCTTTCTATTTCTTCATTTCTATATTAGTTCTCCTCAAACAAAAGTTCATTGAAATTGTAATTAATTTAAAAACTCCAAACAAATAATTCATAAACCAAATTGAGACATTAATTAACACTCCAAAATTATTAAATCTCAAATACATTAAAAATTAACTTTCTTAACACTATTTATGGTTGTTATTCATGATATGAAATCTTTAAAATTCGGCATCAATCCTTAAGAATTCTTACACTAGATAAAATTAGGGATTGAGAAATTAGGTTTAGAAATAAATCTATAAAGAATTAATTTAAGAAATTAACAAAATTTTGAAGGGAATGGGAGAGTTATAGGTGTTAGGCATAAGGTTTTTTAGGAGAGGTTTTCTTTTTTTTTTTTTAGTTCCTATGAAGAAGAAGATGAAAAAAATGGTATTTATAATTTTAGGATAGAGGGTTGAGATTTAAAGTAATTATAAAATGGATGCTTAAGATTAAATAGCCAAAAAAATTCTCTTAAATCTTACCTTTTTTATTTTTTAGAATAGTGACAAAAGTAATCTCTCCTCTAATGGTTAGGATTTCTTGAATACTATTTGATCTAATGGCCTTAATCACTCTATATTGAAGATTTCAAAAAAAAATTTTATTTATTTTCCTTCATTTCTTTTAATAATTTCCTTAATTTATCTTTAAATATTGCTCCATAAAATAAGTCCATAATTTTTAGATGGCTTAAGTCAATTCAATCATAGTTGCTGATATTATGATTACACCCATATTAAGTTACTTTATCTTGGTTTGCTTTTCTAATCTAATTTTTATAATTCCTTTTTTTTCCTTATATAATCCTTATTTCATTAATATTAATACCTAAATAGTTTGTTAGTTATGACAGAGGTTGGCTTTTAGGTCAACTTGGTTAAACTATTGTAAAAAGGCAATACTTTTTTGACAAATCATAATTAATTAATAAACATAATAACCACTTTTAACCATCCAAATGATCTTATTTTCATATGAAATTTTAATCATAATTTACTTATGAACAATTCTTCCATCTAGATAGAATAGTGCTAGTTGAGTTCTCGAGAAGCACTCTTCACGGCTGAAAATTTTTAAGGTGTTAGATAAGTGGTAGTTATAACATCACAGATATAGGGTAAGGGCCCACTCAATGCTAATTATTCTTTTTCTCTCTCATATTACCTTTTAAAGGCTATTTTTATGTCCTATACATTTTCTCAACACTTTGAAGCTCATTTTAACCTTTAGTGGCAAAATGACCATTTTACTTTAGAAAAGTATTCCCACTTTTCATGTGTTCTCCATATTAAAAGTCAATTTGCTTGAGTTATTTGTTTGGTTATCTTCATCAAGCGTTTAAAAATCAATCGACTAAGAAGCTACTACTTATAATGAACCCCTCATTTAATGAAATTTGTGAAAATATTTTCATGGGATACATATTTTACTAAAGGTTCTTGACGAAATTGATTATGATAAAATTGAAAAACACTTACCTAAGCTCTTACCTGAAATTTTCTATCGATAGAGATTGACCATTTAGATTTTGGCTAAAACTTGAATTATGTATCCTCATACTATATTTTGACATAGGTTAAGCACCTTATGCTAGGATCTTTTAGGTTGAGCACTTTTGTGCTAAACTTTAGGTTGATCACCCTCGTGCTAGATTAAGCATTGTTAATCTAAATTGAATAGGGCATCTCATTGTATAATTTGTTTCAAGTGTATTTTAGATTCAAGGGCATTTTTAGTCATTTTGCATTCTATGAAAAATTACTCTAGATCGTGTTTGAATTTTAGAAAACTAACTATACAATATTTCAATTGGCATTGTTATGAACCCACGCATCAATTTTGGTGATTTTGCCTTTCAGGGTATATATAAGTAGTATTTCAAATTTTCATTTCACTTTACTTTCCTTTTTCTTTTTTGGCCTTTACCTTTTCTCTATACTTTTTCCATTATGACTAGAACTCCATATTTGCCTACCCTACCATACTAAAACCCAATTGCATGTGCCAAACCTCTTTAGGTAGTGCATATTTTCAAAGATGGGTTCAATATCTTATGGGATTAGCCTTCTTATGTCTTTTTTTTCCTGCCTAAAAACATGTAAGTCCAATTTCATCATTTTTCCTTTTCTTATTTTGATTCATAAGAACATTGGGATTTAGGCTAGAATCACTAGATGTTGACCCATAACATGGATTTGGATTAAATTTTGGACAAAAAGTATATTTAGGCTTAAAATATGAACAATCAGTGTTGTTCAATGCTTACATTCACCTAAAACTATCACTCAATGCTTTAAAACTATGGTTATGTACTACCACAAAATGGTTTGTGCCTATTGCACTATTGTTCAATTATGTTCCACCACTTCACCCTATTTTTATTATTCTAACACATTTTTCTTTTTTTTAGGCCACCACTAATTTTAAAAAGCCAAGAAGCCTTTTTATTGTCGTAGCTTTCTATTTGATCATCCCTAAGTTGGTGAAGGACAAATTTAGAGTGCTTATCTTTGCAAACCTATACGATGCTCTTCCTCAACCCCTAAGGAAGGGTAATTTATGTATCTATCAAGCTTTAATTTATAAGAGGTTTGACATGACACATACCTTCCACCTTTTAATTAGTGATGATATAACTTGTTCTATTGATTTCACTACAATTATGAACATTTCGTGCAACAGACAAAAGATAGTCTTTGATTACTACCTCTTCTATTCGATCATCTAATGGGATTACATCATAATAGTCTTTGATGACTACCTCTTCTATTCAATAATCTAATGGGATTACATCACAAACTTTATTAGACTTCATCCTAGGGTAAAAGGGAGTACTATTGTAATGCTTGAAAACCCGAATCATGTGAATAGTATATTCTAGGCCCGAGTGATGTTCCTCGTGGTGTGGGTCATCATTCTGAGTCTGTTGACTGACATATTAGTAGGGAAACTTTGACTAGCTTGAAAATGGCCGAAACGAATGAAATAAAAATTTTAGCAAAACTAATAATTCATATTAGGTCATAAACTACTATTTTCGAAGATAAAATAATTTCGGACCAGGACAGCCCCGAAACCTGAGAATGTACCTGGATGGTCTCAAAAATACCATACCCTGAACCTCAAAAATTCCACTGAGTATGATGGAGAAGGAATTATAATTTTTTAAGGTTAACAAATATTTTTTTTTGAATATTTTAGTCTAGAGGGTGACTAGTGCCAACAATTGACTTTTGATCCAAAAATTTGCATAGGCCTTCAGGACCTCGAGTGAGGATTTTTTAAAATTGGAATGAGAATTTTTGGAGAACCAGGGAATATTTTACGAATGTTTAAATGTGAAATCCAATCTATGGTGAATAGTGATATTTTGCTCTCGAAGGAATTTTGAGCTGAAATTTTCCAGGAGCCTTAGTGGCTATAATTGAGAATTTTTGGGACTGAAAAGGGAATTTTTAGGTACATGTGGAATATTTTATGAATTTTTTGGCAAAAAGGGTGACATAAAATGTACAAAATTTGTTTTATGGCCATTTGGCCCAATCAAAGGTAGCCAACCCAACCCATATAAGTTGTTCCACATATGTATATGTCCCATACATGTGCAACCATCTTCCTCCCGATGAAAAAGCCTAAGGCCACCACTACCATGGGAGAAAACACCATTTTTGGTGAGTTTTCTCTCTCCTCCTCCACACAGAACTTATAAAAAATGTATAAAATTAGGACCTCCATCAATCTTAAATGCTAATTCCTCTATCAATTTGAAGAAAGGAAGCCAAAATTAGGAGAATTCACACGTAGGTGAATAGTGCCCAAATGAGGTAAATGGCCTTGAATTCTAGTTTTTATTTTTGGTATTGATAGCCTAGGGAATTCTAAGAATCCCTATGGTCTTGGATTTTGATTTAGAGTTGTGTGTAATTTTATAGAATTTTTCAAAGTTGGGAGGCTTTTATGGAAATTGAGGAAATGGTGGTTGAAGTGGAAGAGAAAGGATTCAGAAGGATTTTGGAGTAACTATAGAATGATAGGAGTTGAATGTAAGTGAATTTACCCAAACTTAGCATGTATATTGAGATTTAGTGTTGTTGAACATGAGAAAGTGTGTATGAAAATGGTAGTTTTATATGTGTGCATGTGTGTATGCATGTGAAATACATCTGAGATTATGTAAATTGATGAATTAGGATGGTAGAAATGTGTTGGGTATGTGAATGGGATGTGTAGGCATGTGGTACATACATGATTATATATGTGTCATGTATGGGTATGTAGGCATGACATGGTGATATAGTTGGCAAATGGATGTGAGGGTATGTAATTAATGGAAATAGAATGATATGGATGTGAATAAGATGTGATAAGGATGTATGGATATGTGATTCATATATGGCCACATGTATGCCATGTGATGGTCATATACGTGGGCATGGTAAAATGGGGCTTAAAAAAATGTTTGTAGAGAGGGACGGTAGATGTAAGAAAATAAGAAAATAAATAGAGGAGAGGAATGTCATAAAAAGGGGAAATTAAATTAATGTATGCTAATTAGAATTTTAGGTGCCAATAATGAATTTATAAAACAAATATGGGTAAATTAAGTGAATGAGGTGAAATAAAATTTAGATGCTATGGGTCAAGGTAATGGGAAGAAAAATTGGTTGAAAAATTGATAAGGAAAAGATACTAAAAGAATAATAATTTTTATGCACAAGGGGCCTATAACTGTCTGGGGCTTCAATGACTCGTAACTGTTTAACAAAATTTGATCGGACGAAATAAATTCAAATTTGTGTCTTTTTAGAATGAGAATAAATAAATAAAATATTTGATAAAATATAAAGGCAATCAGATGAAGTTTGGAAGACCAAAATGAACTTGGGAATTAATTAAATTACTGAAAATCTAACTGGAAATTTAGAGGGCT
>CANXYI011028326.1:0-10116 GCA_948208565.1 Hura crepitans
AAATTTAAGAAGTGCACAAGTGTACATAAACGATGCTTAAAAAGAAACTTTGTGTGTGTAAGTGTTTCCTCCCTTTTTAATTTATTTCCTAGAGGATTTCACCTTTCTAAGAATTCGTATAATCTTAGATTTTCATTTGGGGACTTATGAATTTTTTATGAATTTTTAAAGGGGAGGAGCATGCATGGAAGGAAGAAGAGAAGTGAAGGGCAACAAGGTCATTCACAAGATTAAAGTGTAGGATAAGCCTTACTTATTAAGGAGGCAAATGAATTTAATGTATTGAAGGCATGTTATGTAGAATTTATATACAAAACATGTATAAATGTTGTATAGAACTTACAGTTAAAGTGGTTAGAGTATGTAAAATGAGGTAGTCTACTTATATTAATTCTAATTTCATGCTTTATGAATGAATTATGGGGTGAATTGGTGAATGAAATGAAGAATTGGTTAAGGTTTCATTTTTACTGAGAGGTTAGTGTATGTGTGTGTGTGGTGTAAGCATGGTTTGACTTAGATGGAAATGATATAGCTTTTGGCATGTGTGACATAGAAGGGTATGATTTATGTGTGTATGGTCAAAAGTGAAAGACTTCTGTAATGTTGTTAGTGAGTGGCTGAGAGAATTCTTAAGGTGCCTTGGAAGGTAAGGCATGTGAATATCATGACAACTTAGGGTATTAAATGGGGAATGGCATGTTAAGGGTAGTATGATAGATATATATGGTGAACGTGGTGGAAAATTTATGTATATGTGATTTCTTGGTATTGCCGAGGCATATACAAGGCATGCCATGCCTTAATTTGCATGAAATGTGCATAGTCTATGTGTATGTGTGCTTAAATGAATTAATGTATGTGTATGTGTTATTGAATATGGATAAAAACATGTATATAGCCATTGGAAAGCATTGGCTAAGAGGAATGTAAGCTAGATTTCACATGATAAGCATGGTATGGTATGGCATATGTGTGCGAAAATGGCATGGCATAGTTAGCATAAATTGTATAGCATACACTTGGATTGAAATAAGCGAACAAGTATAAACAATAAGATATGAAAAGGTGTGACAATTGGCATGGTAAGTATGATTGAAAAGTAGTTAAAAAGGAGACTTGAAAATGGCCTAGAATTACATATTGAAATTGACCTTAAAAATGGTCTAATTGGCATGTAAATTGTACCCTAAATTTGGGACATATTTATAAGATTTATGTGGAATAAATTGAAACCTCTTTTCAGGCTACTTGAGATATATAATTGAACATGAATTTAGGCATATGAAAATGTATGGAAATAGGTGCAAATGGCACTGAAAAATGGCATGAAAAGGATTTGATTTAAGACTTAAAATGGCATATGCAAAAATGAAAATTACATATAATTGTCTCAAGAAAATGACTTAGGGATGCCTATACTAAAATGTACCCTAAACATGTATATAATTGGATTAAAATATTAGCCTAAAATAAACTTAAGGTGAACTTAATTATGCATGAGAATGTAACTAGAAATGGCTTAGAAAAATTGACTATGAAATAAAAATTATAACTATCTATTTTTTATTCCTATATTTTATAATATGATGATCAGTAAAAAAAAATGAACATAAAATAATGTCAGATGCCTATTAGTTAGACACCCACTAGATGGGTTGACCGGTCAACTTAGTGATTCATAGCTACTAGATGATTTCTGTGATTTTTTTTTATATTAGGCGGTCTATGGACTGATCCCCGCTATGTTTTGAAAGTGGTTGATGTTGATGATTATCTAGATATTGAGAGGTCTCCAGTTTAATCCTTGTTATCCATTGAAGTTCTTACTGTGATTCTTAGATATTGGGAGGTCTATGGACTAATCCCTACTATTTATAATGTGATTGGTGATTGAGTTGCTTGAGATATTGGGAGGTGTATGGACTGATCCCTACAATCTCTTGTCTAGTATTAGGAGGTTCAAGTGAGCTAATCCCTGTTATTAGACTAGGTTGGTAGAGTGATCAAGGTCTAAAATGTGGGCCACTGCACACCTTTTTCAATTCCCTCTTAGTCTAGTGTCTTAGGTGTAGTATATTTAGTTAGGCCAATTAAATTAAATTGAATTAATCTATAGATTTTGATTGATAACAAGTTAATACATAAATAATTAAATTAAAGTTATCATAATGGCATTTCGATAATTATTGTGAAATTATGGCATATCACCTGAATTGTATGATTTACCTAGTATACCACCCAGACACTGCATATTGACTATCATATTATCATTGCATATAAGCCATTGCATATGACATGTTTTAAATGCTTTAAATTCACCATTGAGTTTCTACTCAGTGTATTAGTGTTTTAGTGAAAAGGTTGTAAAGATAAGTAGCCTAGCCTTGGTAATCATGCAGTGTAGCAACACAGTCTTGAAAAGGTATATATAGTCTAATTCTTTTGTTTTATTTAGCTAGCACTCATGTAAACATTGTAGGGTATAGCTTAGTAAGCCTCGAGGCTACTTATATCTATATGTATAAAGGATAGATGTGATGTATATAAATAGGTTTTATTTGAATGGCTTGCTTGATGATTTTTTATAACTATGGGTTAGAGGACCTTTGTGGTTGTAATGTGTGATTAATGTGTACTGATGTTGTTTAGGGGACTAGAAGTATCCAAAAGGAGGTAAAATGATATTGTTATTTTTAGAAGTGCTTTTACAGGTTAAAAGAAATTTTTGTATGTCACTCGGGCAGCCGTTGTGCTGCTTAATTTTCTATAACATGTAGTTTGTCTATAAATGGGTTTTCTAAGTCTATCATACCATACATGAACATTTTTTAAGGGTTAGATTAAGATTCTAAATAATATCTAATAAAGCTATAAAATAATCCATAAGTGTTAAGGAGTGCTCACCTAGAGCAATCCTAGGATGGGTGACTTGGCAAGAAGTGTATCGCTTATTGAATATCTTCAAAAGTTTGGCAGGGGGTGTCACATATCTTGTTTACCTTTATTCACACTATTCTAATGTCAACCACATGAGTAAGATGTGCTTGATAGCCTTTCCTCAATAACCTTCCATATACTTTGTTCATAACTACATGTTGTCATTTCGAGTTGCTAACCATATATCAATATCAAGGTCTTTGACAATAACCCATGGTCGAAAGCCTATGCAGTGTAGATATATAAGTGTATAGACCTTAGATCTATAAGTGTTAAAGTAGGTAAATCAAAGATTTGAAAAGGTACTTGCTATAATATCTAGAGTATCTACATCTTGTCAGGCACAGATAGCATACTGCCTAGCTGGAGCTTTGCTCTTTAACTTATCTCTCTAACTAGCCCCAACTTTGTCTTCGATGTCTTTCTTATCGTTCTTTTGAAAAGAATTTGAAGTCTTAACATAACAATCTCTCTAAAAATGTTGTCTAGAGCAACAACCCTAGCAAACTCCTATCATGGTCTTCCAACATGTACTCTAATGTCTCTTGTAGTAGGTTACACACTAAGGTGGAAAATTATTGCCAACTATGGATCTAAGGGTATTAAACACCTAAGTCCTCTATCTAGACTAAGCTCTAGATCTTTTGCTTGATCTTTGTGATTGAGCTTGTTTTCGACTCTGTGACTGCTTAAACTATTCATTCTTCTATCTCTTGTAAGATGTAAATACTATACTTTCCTAACCTTGCCAAAATGACTTCTTCCTCTAGTTCTATCCCTCTTATCTTGTAACTTGTTAACTAACCCCAATGACTAGTAGGTAGCAACTAAGATAGAAAAATCTTGGATCTTTATAAGAAGAATCTAGAGCATAATATTGAGATTTAGCCCTATCTTGAATCTCTCATAGCACTTTTCCACATTGGCAATAACCTCTCTAGCATACCTACTGAGTCTAGCATACCCCTTCTTGTACTCTGATACTATTCTATTTTGCTACCATAGATTCCTAAATTCCTTCCTCTTTAGATCTATGTAGTGCTCTGTGATATATTTCTTCTCAAATTCTTTAAGGAAGAATGCCTATGTTAGATCTTCTGAAGCTTTATATTTAGTAATCATTTCCCACAATTTTAAAGCCTCTTCTGATAACATGGAAGTAGCACAGTTTATATACTCTTTTGAAGTATATCTCAACTAATGTAAAATTTGCAGGGTCCTTTCTAGAAAATATACATCTCTACTTGATCCCTTTTGCTTTATGTCCCTTGAAGAACTTAGCCCTATTCTTGGTTATCCTCTCCAAATTGGAATTATGTATAGGATGATGTTGATGTTTTAGATGAGTTGGTGGATGTACTAGTGGATGAATAGTAGTAATAGTAGTAAACGCTTACTTCATAGACTCTATCATTTACTTATACCAAATAGGTTGTCCCTATGGTCTTTGTGTAGCTTGCCTAGCATAACATGATGTTATAGATTCTATCTTGGCATCTCTCTATGTCATAGTAGTTGGAGCATGGCTCTTGACCTCCTCGTTTTCTTGAGATGTACTACTGCTCATCTCGAATCTATAGGCAAAAGAAATACATTATAAGCCTTTGTATGTATAATTTAGGGATGTGCCCATTTTTACTACTATAGCACTCTTATGTAGCTAATAGGTATAGAGGACCGCCTAAACCAATACCTCTAGTACCACCAAATTTGACACCTGTTACCCATTTTACACACCAAACCTGAATAGTGAGTGGCATGCTTATTGATATCCAAACTATTCTATAAGAAAAACCCTTTCAAATTAAAACTTTTCTTAATTTAAAAATATTCCTTTCACGTCACAGTTATAAAAATGGCAAATAATCAAAAACACATTTTATAAGTATTACTAATGAGATCATCATGTGAAAACGTTTACAGCATAACGACTATATTGAGACACTTTTCCAAATAGTAACCTACTAAAAAGTACTTTTATCACATCTTTCAACCATCTCTACTCAAAATGGGTCCATCTAACCCCTCAATCATTAACACAAGGCAACACTCTTAAGAATGCATAAGAAACATGATCATACAAGTCATGCAAGCATTTAAAAGCTTTTAAAAGAAAGTTCAAGTCATTTACTAATAAGAAATTATAGGGCATAATTACAAAACCTAAGATTAGGCCCAATCCCTCATTTTTCACAAGTGTGCTACTTGATTATTACATCACAAAAAATTATAGAATAGAGATCCAAAATACCCAAATGGGATAGGTTCATGATCTCTTATGGTTTTAAGGCTTTGATTTTAATCTGTTGCCTTTTTTCCTATACACTGTAAACAACACAATGCGTTAAGCCTTCATTTAGTGGTCTATTCACCTTAATGTATGGTTATAGCATACACTTGCCACATTATCCATGCTTTATGAAAAATTTGTTAAGTATATAGTAAGAGTAAAACATATATGCCATTTTACAAAGATAATATGAATATATCTTAAAATTCACACATATCAATAGGGTAATACTATGAAATTCATAACATCAAATATTTTAGCCACAATTAACTTTTAATTAACAACCATATTAATTAATAACCTTGGACCTCATAAATATGCAATTCAATAATATAATGCTCTCAAATCTCAATTTCATATTATCATAAATTTTAATTAATATAGTAGTTTAACACATGCCCATACCTAATAGACAATCATCCATAAATTAGATAGCAGAAAATGGCCCGATGCCATAGTGATTTACATATCGTATAAAAAACCTAAAGGTTATCATTCAAAATTTTGGATCCATGGCACAAAACCCATAGTCCAAAACTTGGACCTAAATATCATATGCAAACCCAATGCCTATAACCCAAGACTCGAAGTCCAAAATCATGACTTGATATCAAAGATTGCCTGCATGCTAAAATTAAATCAATAGATATCCTAGTAGTTGCTATTATTAAACTCATTAATTTCACTATCCAATCTAGGTTGTTTAATTGCATGGGCCATTATTAAACTCATTAATTTCACTATTTTAAGTTAATATCATCTAGTCACATATTTATCCCTTTTTGCAAACGAATACATATATGCTCAATATTTCATCATATCTTGTCCTTTAGCCTTATTATCATGCTCATCATATGCTTGAACATAAACAACGTCAATAGTTCATAAAAGCATAAATGGCACATACTCATAGCTTAATTTTTGGGTTCAATATCTCAATAACATACATGAACATAAACTTCATTTTAACCATTAAAGTTTATCATTCTGTAAGCAAAACCCGATTACTTTTACACCCTTAAATTAGAAACTTAAGAATACTTATATGACAATATATATAATAACTAAAAATATAAAAAATTATTTTTAAGTTCACTCAAACCAACAAAAACATGTCCTCATAATCTTAGTGTCCAATAAACTTATAATTAGCTTTTGAACCAACACACACAGCCAAACTCACACATACATAAAGACTAATTTCGACCCCTCTTTAAGCATACTAAAATAATCAATTTTTCATATTTTATATAAATCATTTTTGACACATTTCCATCCATGACATGTGCATATTAATAAAGGCAAGTAAAACGTGCATTTTCCATATTCCATAAGCTATATACAAATATATCCTCCACATGAGGCATTCGACCACCACATGCACACACTATTACGCATGCATTACAAAGTAACATCATGCTTCAAATCATACATACATGTCATTCCTTAGAAGCTTCCATCATAAATCATATTTATTACATAGCATTCATTGTTCCATAATGTATAAATCACAATAAATGCTCAATCAAATGGTTAAATCACATATTAAGGTGAATAAAAATGCTAAAATAAGTTGTAAACTAATTCTTAGACTCACTTAAACCTTTTCCTTTCCCTTAAAAGCTCAAGTTGCATTTTCATCTATGAATACAAGCATGATCAACTTAGAAAATGCATAATAAATCATATATATATATATATATATATATATATATATATATATATATATATATATATGTATATATCTAAAAAAATAAAACGAGCCTAGAAACACACTCTTGGGCACCCATAGAAGCTAGAAAAAAATGTGAGTTTGGAAAAATCCTTACTCAATTAAAATTTAGTTACTATACATTGAAATGGAAAAACCATGAAATCTCAAAATTTCCTTTAAATCTTAAGCTTCTAACACCTTTAAAAGTTTAAGCATATCATATATAAGTATTTAGTGGTAGAATTTTAGGGTATTAGATGTAGGGAATTGAATATAAAATGGTGGAAAAAGAGTTCTTGTTGGCGTTTGCTTAGGATAAGAAGATAAGGGGAGAGGGCCTGGAATGAATAGTGATTTTTAGCCCCAAAATTTCCCTTTTGTATGATTAACTTGTGTGGATAGGATTAGGCCACTTATGATCAAAGCCCCAAATTAATTCTCCTTCAAAAACCCTTCCAAAATTTATCTTTCCTCTATTTGCACTTCAATTTACACGTCTTAAAATTCCATTAATATTTTGAAATATTATTCTTAAACCCTGCAAAAATCAGCATTCAAAAAGCTTAAAAATATAATAAATTGTAATTAATAAACTTACCCCAATTTGGTAAAAATACGTCTTGATGTTTAAAAATTTTGATTCTAGTTTCATTGGAGTATTTGGAATTTTTAAGTATTAGGTTGTACAAATCTAAGAATTTTTTGAGCAAAAATTAAATATTTTACAATTCCACTAAATTTAGGTCATTATTCATGAGACACTATCGTAAAATCTTCTTTTGCATTTTTAACCATTCAAATGACTTTGGTTTGGCATTAAACATTGCATAAAATTATTTTATTATTAATATTTCCCATTTGTCCAATTAGCCTAACTCATGTTTTGAGAAACACTATTCATCTGGAGAAGTGGTATTCATAAAAGTCAAGATTTCGAGGCCATTATGCATTCATTTTAATTATCTAAACTTTTAAAAAATTCCTTTTACAATCAATTTCAATAAAAATCCAATGACATAATTGCTGCCTTGGTAAAAATTCAAAAATTTTAACTTGTAAAATAATCACTTCTATATTCATTCCATCCATACCTTTATACATAGGATCCCTCTGATCCACCATAGACTCTATCACCATCATTCAACAATAGTTTAAAAATAACTCAAGCATGTATACACTGTATTAATATCAATTTAATAGTATCACATATAGTTGTTATTACAATCTTGTTTATTGCTTATATATGAGTGCATCTGCATATAATATACACAAACAAGAAAATATCAAACTATACCTAAAGTAGGCTTAGTGCTATATTACTTTTATCAAGCTAAATTGCACAAACTATCTACTACTTACACATAGGAAAAACTTGATACGCTAAGCATACACTTAGTGGTGAATTTAATGATTCATGCACTAAATTGCATGCAACATACAATAAGCAAGGCATTCAAGTAAAAGTCATATCATGTTTATAATAAGGTGATTAGCATCAATTTAAATTACTTGGGATTTTGGCCATTACAAGTCATTAATATTCATTTTTTGTTCACTTAATCATATTTATTATTTAGTTAAGTGGCCCATATCCGGAAGAATTCACTTTAAACACTAGATAATGGGATCTAGACTTATACAGGGGCTTGAATTTTGGTCCTCGATGCCTGCACCCATCATGAGTCCCATTTTGTGTGGAGGGTTTTATCTTAGAACTATGAAAGTTGCAACAATCTCAAAACTTGTGCAGAGGTCATCATTCTAGACCTCGATGGTTGCACCCATCATGATATTTTGTGTCTTAAGTGTGTAGTGGCCCTTGTTAATCTTAAGGCAGCTACACCCATAAAACATAATAGAAATATCAATATCAAAGCATAGTCATCCTCATTGATAAATATGTCATGACACCAAAGTGTCTTAGCAACTACTACTCCCTAGTTGACTGGTCAACCAATTGGGCTGGTGTCTAACTAATATGGGCCTTAAGATATGTTCCATTTAATCTTTGATTTATAGTTAATTATTTCTCTTTATCTTGATAATGTTCAAGTGGTATGAGTGTCATGTTATCATTTCATCTTTTTTTTACCATTACTTCTTAAGTATCATTTTATTTCTTTATATATCACTATATATATTCCTTATGCAAATTCTTTGTACAAGGTTACATTAATTACTTTCTCATGTAATTTTATGCATGATTATCACATAACTTCCTCTTCATTCGTTGCTCATTTAGTGACCCTAAATCATTTAAGTCAGGGGTTAATATTTATTTTTTTCATGTAATTTAATATTTCATTGTTTAGTATTAAATCTCATTCTATATATACTAACTACTTAGCTTTAATTCATGTAATCACCATAACACTTCATTCGGCCATTCTAACATAATGCATTTAAAGTCCACACTTCTAACTTATATATGTTTAAGGCATATTACACTAATTAATTAAAAATAACCATATGTATTTTATCATTAATTATCAATTATATTTATCTAATTCCTTTATGTGTATGTTTTAACCACTTAGGGTTTTTAAGCATCCACCATGTTTTTCCACCATTTATCACATCATTTCTGACACCCCTTAACCGATCATATCATCGAACACAAATTATGGATAACACACAAAATGATATCTAATTTCATGTATCAAATTCAATAAAAATAAATCTTATTTTCAAAACAACTTTTTGCTTGCATAAAGTCATGAAAGTATAAAAAATAAAAATTCATTTTCATAAGTCCACTATTTGGGTCCTTATGTTGAAATTTTGGAAGCATAATAACTGCATAGAGCACTATCCCAAATATTAACCTATCAAGTAAAACATTTCTATATCATCACAACTCATTAAATCTCCATATTTATCTATCAACCATCCATCTAATAACTCAACAACACAAAATAGCACAATCTCATATCATAATCATACTCATATATGTATGTTAAAACTATTTTTATTTTTCTTACAAGAGTTTGAAAATATATATATGATATAGTTTAAGCCTAATCCCATAGCTATATAAGAGTGTTACTATATATACTTCAATAACAATATAAATTCAACATATACCATAGGAGATATCCTCGATATTTGGCTAGTAACACTAAGGCTATTTATAGTCTTACTTGCCTTAACCTACACATTGCATGAAAATGAC
>CANXYI011028368.1:0-10445 GCA_948208565.1 Hura crepitans
TTGATTGCATAAATATAAAAATCAAGTATGTCTATGTTATGTAATTAATTCTAATAAATATAAATCAATTAGTGAGATATCATAAGGTGGCTAAAATCTTTATGGTGCCAAAATAAGGTTGTGTTGTGTCACTTAAAGTGGCTTAAAATGAATGAATTGTGTAATGATTAAATGAGGAAATTCAAGTATGTATACTGTTTATGCCATGTAATACTATAATTTTTTTTCCATAAAACATGATTTTAGTATAGAGACCAAAATTGTCAAAGTAAGTATGCCTACCTTTTTTGTGCATAATAATGTTGTAAGGTAAGTTATCTTTATGATTCTTTTATCAAGTTGAGCATTTAGTATATTTATGCCTATTATACATTACATTATTGACAACACGAGGTTAATTGTGAATTTGAAATGAAAATATAATGTAAAAATGATAAACATGTGTTTGAGCATACTTTTAGTATTGGTAAGATGAGATAACCATGATATACATATGAGTAATGTATGGCTATGGTTGTATGAACCATTAAGATGAGTTATGGTGCTTTAAGCATATAACAAGCGAGTATGAGTTTATAATGTGAGCATGATAGTATGACATGAATTTATTTATACATGACTATGTAATAAGGTTGAACATAACTAATACACTTGAGTAATTATAAAGTTCTCTTAAATCAAGTTTAGATGGTGAAGCAAAAATAAGTATGATAATGCCCTATATGATTAGACATCCTAGATTAGATAGGTTGACTGGTTAACTTGGGAGATAATACAAATGCTAGCATACCCATAGGTGTGAGTATAGCCTTCAAGCATTATTATGGCCTTAAATGTAACATTATGACCTTTGGGTCTAGATTTAATCTATGGGTCAAGTATGGCCTTTGAGCAAATTAGTATGGCTTTTGAGCAAACTAGTATGCCCTTCGAGCATAGTTTATCCTGCTATCAAATTTTGGATAGTTGTCTTTAGGTATAGGCATAATATAAACATTCTAAAATATGAAAATATGTATGTAATAAAGTATGTCAAACATGACAATGAAGAAACCTAGTTTAATATTATGATCATCTATTCATGCATGGGAAATGCTTATGATAATTTTGAATCATTCTTTATGACTTATTGCATGATTATTGTATATTATGCATATTTATGCTTATGATGCCGATTTTCAATAAATTAATGTAAATGCAAGATATGCATGTGGAATACATATGTTATGTTGAATACAACACTAAGCATTTGCTTAATTGTTTTTCATTTTTAATGTATAGTTTAAAGCAATATATTAGAGTCAAAGCCTCAATATCAACAAGTTGATGAAGAGAAGATTTCTTTTGGTTGTAGAGAAAATATGTATTTTTATTGGGGACAAGAGCAGTTTAGTGTTTTAAGAGTTGCCACCTAGCCTCTACACTAGGACCTCTAATCTTCTGCACTAGAATGGTTTAGAATTTAAATCTTATTTATGCCCTAATAATATGCCTTCCTTTTATATTTTAAAATTTATCAATCCTGTATCAAGCAAGCATGCATTATATTTAAAGTAGTTATGTCAACTTTTCACTTAGAAAAAGTAAATTACAGTATTTAAAGCATACAACAAGTATATTGTAGATCCAAAAGGTAGGTCACTAATTATGATATGACCTGACGACTGCCCATAATTCTAATGGAAATGGCAGTAATTGCCTAACTGCTATCTCTAAGAGATTGGTCTTTATTAAAATACATTTTTATATGACTTTTGATCAGAGAAAACTCAAAACCATTTCTTTTAGAAAAACAACAATTAATTAATTAAAAAATCACTTAATGTGAAGTCAAGAATTTGGCACATAAAACAAGTTACTTAACTACCTATTACAACCCAAAATAATCCAAAGGATATAAGAGGTGCCAAACCAAAAGGAAATAAAACAAAGCACTTAATTGGTCTCATCTGTATGACATTAAGTCAATGCGGACTTTGTACAGCTCTAGTAAGTGTCTGTGCATACTACAACTCATAAGGGTTATCATGTGTATCTAGACCTCCACTCTAATGAGAAAGTTCACTTGCATACAACTCAAAAGAAAGGGTTAATAATACCAAATAAGCATTCACAAGGACAAGAAATACAAATACATGTGAAAATTGGAATTCAAAGTAAATGTCTACATAGATTATGTTCCTTATAAGTGGGAGTCTGTGCAAACTACATAACATAATGAACATGCTTAACACAAATATATCTATATGTAAAATGTTTATCATGAGCAAAAGTTCATACAAACTACATAATTGAAAAAGTATGAATAAAATAAGATTATCCTTATGAACTACATTCCACATGAGAGGGAGTTAGTACAGACAATAAAATAGTTTTAGTAAGTCTACAATATGCATATTATAGAATAGGATAATTATACAACATGATAACATCAAAGAATTATGTCAATATGGAAAATAAAATACATTAGAACATGATATATAAGACAAATAAGACACTATTAGTGAACATAAAGTGTGTGCGAACTATAAATCATGCACATATTAACAAAGTATATCCGTGCGGACTTAATCATGATTATAGATAGGTCTGTGCAATTAGGACTATAATAACATAAAAGTTACAACATAAAAATAGTCAATTGTACAATATGGAACAATTTTAAAATGACAACCTACTCCTATGATCAAAGTGGGGATTATATAGAATAACCTTACTTCTGATCAATCCACAGAGATCCTTAGCTCATGAAAATAGTAAGAATGCATAGTAAGAAGCATCAGATCTTACCATTGTAAGTAGACATCATGCAATAATTCAAAGGTAGAGTTTTGGAAGAAAAGTATTTAAGTGTGGGTTAATAGGACTAATAGAGTGATCCTTGGTTAGAGTCCTCTCTTGGACTCATAGATGGTGGTATTGGCTCTTAGAATTGCCTCCCCTAAAATTCCCTCTCTTTCCTCCTCGTAAGAAAGGTATTTATAAGCTTACGATGATAGGTCTCCCATCCAAAAGTTATAGAATCATTTTAAGATCAGGAGATAGAGTCTGAATAGGATGTTTACACTTTTAGACGCTTTTTACCGGTAAGTCCATGTGGACTTATACATCTTAGTCTATATAGACTTAGGTCATGGGTTTTTCTTCTAGTCCATAGGCCTTAGGCCAAGTTTGCTTTATCTATGCATACATGGGCTTTGGCTTTTTCATATGGACATAGGCATTAGGCTCAATTGGTTTAGGCTAGTTATGATACAGACCTCATAGCATCAAGTTCAGGTGGATTTGTGCCATATTAGTTCATACAAACTTTATTTCCAAGTTGCTTGGCTTGTTGCTTGAGCCTATCTCTGGTTATCATTATAGGCCAAACTTCAAGCATTTATAGTTACCCCTAATTTGGTGTGTGCTATGAAATGCTAAAGCAACAGTGCACATTAATGTTCTTAAGACATAGTAACATAACTGAAGTTTTATTATTTTTTCCTTTTTATGATCCAGTTCACTATTATCATGTTTGCATAATACAAGTTGTTATCTCGCACCTTCACTATCACACTTGTTGCATGTTTTCATGTCTTTGTATTCGCACCATTTGGTAACTTACTGTTCACTCCATTCGATGGCTTTGTTATTCACACCATTCAACAGCTTTGTGTTTACACCATTTGGCAAATTTGATGTCAATAGTTCACTTTGTATATTGTTATTGTGCATAGATAAATGATGCATGCTTTCTAACACAGTAAAACATAGAAAATTGATGTATACTTTTCATGCATAGAAAAATATATAGATAAATTATGCATGCTTTCATGCATAGGAAAATATATAGATAAATGATGCATGCTTTTCATTTATGGGAAAACATAGATAAATGATGCATGCTTTTCATATAGAGGAAAACATTGGTAAATAATGCATGCTTTCATGCATAAGAAAACATAAATAAATTATGTATGCTTTTCATGCATAAGAAAATATAGGTAAATGATACATGCTTTCATGCACAGGAAAATGTAGATAAATGATGCATGCTTTTCATGCACAGGAAAACATACTAGATACATTATGCATGCTTTCATGCATAGGAAAATAAAAATAAATGTTGTATTTCATGCATAGATAAATGATGAAATAAGTGATGCATCCTTTCATACAAAGGAAAATATAGATAAATGATACATGCTTTACATGCATAGAAAAATATAGATAAATGATGCATGCTTTTCATGCATAGGAAAACATACATAAATGATGCATGCTTTTCATGCATAGGAAAACAAAGATAAATGATGTATGTTTTTCATGCGCAGAAAAATATAGATAAATGATACATGCTTTTCATTCATAGGAATATAAAGATTAATGATAAATGATGAATACATATTTTCATGCAAGAGAAGCATGGATAATGGATAAAGTGATTCTATAAAGGAATAAGGTGATTGAATGATTAGACGTCATAACAAGCGTGATAGCTCCTAATCTTTTCTAGATGAAGGAATACAACAAAGTATGGTGAATAATGCATTTCTATTGAATATAGTGATGCATTCATTCTTATTTTCTCTTAAATGAATGAGGAACATGAGTGAATGGTAAATGTATGTAAGACATGACTATGACTTTTTCCTAAATGATTGAATGAATGAATTATCTCTTATAAGGTATGAATGGTGAAGGCAGATACATGTTGAATGAGGGTATATTTCTTGTTATAATGAATGAATGGTAAAAGCTTATGTATGTTGAATAATGGATGTATCTTCTTCTATAGTGAATGAATGTTCTCTTGTGATGGATGTATGAATGAAAGCAAACGTATAAATAGGTAGAATAGGTATGTTTTCCTAGAATAGATATGTGAATGAGCAAACCTATCATTTATGATGTATGTGTGACAACATTTCTTAATGCATGAGTCAGTATATGTCTCATTGTTAGGATCATTCTCCTTTTAGACTTATCATAGGAAATGCTTGGATTTGAGAAAAGAGTGAAGTTGTAAAGTTGTAGGCTAGGTTGGATAATGAGAATAAGAAGTCTCCTAAAGAAAAAAGGTTAAGTTATGGTGATAGAAAGGCTAAGGAAGGTGTTAAGAAGTAAGTTGAGTTAAGGTGAACAATGGAGAGGCCAAGGCTTGGGTGAAATATCAATTTCTCGTGGAAGGCATTTAAGCACGTATGGTTGGATAGTAAATGAAGAATAAGCATGCTAATGTATTTGATTCCATAGTGTGGTACTCTAGTTATTAATTGGCCTAAATATTTTCCAACTAAATATTTCTCTCAACGTTTAATTGTTGCCTAGACCACCCTTTATGGGTTTTCAATCTACCAAGGTATGATCTAATTTTTGCCTAGGCTGCCCTTTAGGAGTTTTCAACCTAGCAACCTTCTTTATTTTTTTAATTCATTTTTATATAATTTTTTATTTTAAATTTAACTTATACATATTTTGTTAAGGCTTACGATCTAACTATATTGTGTTTGATCAATTGAGTCTAGACTTAGACCTTTTAAGATGGCTTGGTATGTTTTAGAGCTCTTACCATAGGAGATGGAGCTTTTTATATCAATAAAATGCTCATCGGGGCCGTCAACTTTATGCCCCCTAGGGTTTTAAATCTTTGCACTTTTGTTAAATGTTGAACGTCATCTTTTTGACCTTTCTGAGGACTGCATTGATGATATCCCTATTATTAGTCAATCATGAAGATTTTATAACTAAATATTTTCTCTCAATTTCCCTAACTTTTACCTAGGCTCATGCTCTTAACTAATTAACCCATCGAAAATTAGAAAACTCATTTCTTTTTAAATAAAGGTAACCATAGTTGAAAAAACAATGTTCGCTTTTTTGAGGCTTAAGAGAAATCCTTTTATTTTTGTAGGCTTTAGAGTTTAGCATCTTCTAACTATTGGATTTTTGTGTGAGCAAGAACTAAAAATGTTTGACTTTTTAATATGATTGCCATGTGGTTTTAGGCTTTGAAAATGATGATACAAAATGAATTTGATGCTTTAGGTTTTAGAGCCTATTGAATTTGAATTTCTCTTATGATTAAAGGAAAGCATTCATTTGATTTTAATTACCCCTAGCCTATTTTTTTTTATCTGACATCTCTCATTTAGGGATATTTTACATGCCTTATAAGGAAAGATCAAGTTTTATGCTTTACAATTGTGAGTAGTTGCAACGAGCCATCATTAACTATTCATGGTACCTGTGGATTGAGCTTATCATATCTCCTCCCTTTTTTTATTCTTTTTTTTGTTTTTTGAATCTCTCAACTCACTTTCAAGTGTACCATGTTATTCAATGATTATAGCACAAAAGATGCTCATAGATGCCAAAATGATATTTTATTAAATTTTAATTGTTCTAATGTAGAAGAAACAAATAAAAAAGAAAATAAGGACAGTCTATCTGATCTTCATTAGATCTTTTCATATCTTTGATTGGTAGGATCTTGCATTTATTCAAGAGTTGGCCTATAAGATGCTAGACCAATGTCAAAAAGAGGAAACCTTACTTTTTAGAGATTTAAGGGATGAAAATGAGGTTTAGTGATGGGTGATTTTTAGGGTTAGGTATGGTGCCATGATTTATGTGGTATTGAATGGCTCAACGTAATGCTTTGCAATTATTAGTCAAATGGCTAGCCTTTTAATAATAAGCATAGTATAGGTGATGGTAATGGTTTAGTGGAAGTGCTGAGGAATGGTGTTCAGGTATTAAGGGTCGAAAGAGGTTCTCTTCTTTGAATTCCTTGAGCATTATTGACAAAGGCTTATTAAGTTAGGCAAATTTGTGAGCAATCTTCCTTAGCTTGGTTTTTGGGTCGTTGTTTGCCCCTATGGTTGAATTTATGCTCATGATGTTCCCCAAAACAACCTATTATTAGACTTAGGGACCAAACCTCTCTTGAATCTTTTTCTCTATAAGTACAATCATCCTTTGTTCTAATGCTGCCACTACTTTGTTAAACATGCCTCTAGTAATCAACTAATTTTCACCATCAATTTTATGTCTAGTTGCCATTTTAGAGATAAAGTGTGTTGAAAGAAGAAAATGGGTGAACGTTTTTCTTAAAAGTGCCTGAATGAAGAATGATCCTTAGAGTTAAAAGGATTTGTGATGTTATATATGAAAAATGCATGTGGATATGTATGAATGAATATACTAGATGATGCGATACCAAGTGACTGAAGTCTACATAATGAATGATACATGGTAACATAGAGGTATAGTGTGGAAAATGTGAATGTATAGGTATATGTAGGGTTGTTAAAGCATGTTATTCTTGTTTATATGATACAAGGTATGGATAAATAATGATTTAGTAAGCCTAAGTAGTATGTATGAAAAAGTGAAGCTATTGGGATAATGTTGTACATGCATACAAAATGGTTCATGATGCAAGATGCATGTTTATGCCTTTGCAACAACATGGCATATGTATGTTTGTTATGTATGGATAGGACAGTCTTTTAAGGATAGATGCATGATGAATTATGGATGTTTATTATGGTTAGGGACTAAACCTATATATGACATATGTTAGGGTACTTAAGCTGTATGAATGTGGTAGTGTTGTGTATGTGCAACCTATGTATAGTTGATGCATGAATGAGAGCCCCTAGTGTATATGCTTAATGTTATGCATAATTCCTAGTGATGCCTATTAATCATTGATCCACCTTTTTAGAGAGAGCTAAAGTTTATTTGATTTAGGATTTTCCCCTTTCTAAATGCATTTACATAAAGACTGAAAATAAAGTCATTTTGTTCTATTAAATGAAAAGTAGTTAAAAAAGATTACAAAAGCTCATAACTAAACTAACAAAAATGGGAGAGAGGAGCTTCTAACCTTTTAGATTAAGTATCTAGTTGTGATTAATAAGATTTTGAATAGCATGACGAAGATTCTTACACTCGTCTATAAGATGCCCTATCTTCTGATGATAGGCACAATATAAATCATTCATATACTTACGTAGGAGTGGCCCTATCGGAGGTCAGTACGGTAAGGGTTAAAGCTTCCCTTCTTTTATGAGTTTGTTTAAGCACCAAAACATAGGTCTACCCAAATTGGAGAAGCATTAACTGTTAACTATGTTGACATCTACAACTTGACCAGAGCCATTATTGCCATTATTTTTTAATCCTTTATTCTAAAAGGCTATTTCTATATCAATGGCTATGTCCTTGAGCCATTCCTATGTCATAATGCCTTTAGTAGAAAGCCCCACTTTCATGTAATTATTTGTATTCCTAATAAACATTTTGAAATGGTCGATGTCATTAAGTTTATTCCTCATTTTAAGTACCTTATCCCTCTATCATTCTAAATATTGTAAAAAGGATTCATAGGGTTTTTAATGCACTAATTCTAAGTCTTTGAGGGTTACATTGATGGTTACATTATTCAAGTATTGCTTGCTGAATGCATGAGCCAACTCTTCCTAGTTTACTTTGACCTTCTTTTCAAAGTTGTGGTACTAGTCTAGGGCTTGCCTAGTTAGAGACATACTAAACAAGCTCACCATTTGTGCTTTCCATAGATTGGTTGACCTTATGGCTATTGCATATTGTTTCAAGTGAGTCACTGGGTTAAAAGTGCCATCGAACTTACTTAAATTTGGCATTTTGAATTTGTTGGGCATCATATGGTTAGACTTTAAGCTGATGCATTCTAGGTTAATATCTTTGGCTCTAATCACTATGTGACTCATAGCCTTTAACTTTTCATTTAATTCTTTAATTAAATCACCTTTGTCATATTTGGGCGGTGGGAATCTATTATAGCTAGGCTCAACAAGTAGCATTTCTTCATCAGAAATCTAGTCATCAGCCATCTCTTTCTTATTATTGTCAGGACAAAAAGTATGACTTTTACCATATTGGGTATATATACTTGATAATGTGCTAGTTATGTCAGCAATCATCCTTTTCTCTATATCCTAAAGGACCTTATTTAGCATGGTTTTCATCACTACTTTGTCTCTAGGCTTGATCACTCTTTTTTGCAAATTGTAGATAGATCAATGATGGCTACAAAATAAAAGGTTAGTGATGATGCATGATTTGTCTAATATGATGTATGATATGTGATGTGTGCCTTATGCATGAATGATGTAAATGTATGGATATATGGTATGAATAGTTATATGATGTAAAAGTAAAAAGTTATTGATCCTTTATAAGATGATAGCCTTTGATGCATTGTTAGCATGTCATGTGCTAGTGTACTTAAGTCTATGAGATGTGTGTTTACAATGCTTAAGTATTAAGATAAAAATGTAAAGGTTTATGAGACATATATGATTCACAAGAAAGACACAAAGTTTATGTCATGTAATAAGTATATGTGCATTAAGATAAAAGCATGATTTATACATTGTACATAGAAAATATGAAAGATATAAAATAAAAAGGACACAAAGATTAGAATTTAATGTTCAAAAAAAGAAACAAGTTAAGGTGTACAAGGACAAACACAAGTAATAAGCCGTCAAACCTTATTACTCCCACACACGCGGTTCTAGTCAGTTTTCCTAAGTGGGTTTACCTAAGCATTATTAGGGGATGCATAAGATTGAATATGGGCTTAATTAAGCCCAATGACCTCTCGTATTTAAGGAGCATGCAAGAATAATGCCCCATAACATTTAAGTCTTGTTTGAGATGAAATTAGGTTAGGCCCATTTTAGATAAAAGGCATAATGGCCTTGGCTCTTCTTTAAATAAGGTTAAATGTAATAGGCCCACATAGCAATCATAATGAAATAAAAAAACTCTTATGGTTATAAAAACTAAGGGAAGTTACTAGGCTTAACTATATGGGCTAATAGTTTTATTAAAAAGCTTATGGCTCTCACAAGTAGAGGTTCCTCTTCACAGGTCTTTCCAATCAAGGATAATAGTAACTGATTAGTTTAGCTTTTTATATAGCTAAAAGCATGAGGCTTGTGAGCGATGGATATGTTAGCACTTCTCCATTCTTGAATGACAAATGGAGTCATTATTCATAACACCATCCATAATAAAAGAAACACAGTTTATATAGGATGCAGTGTATGGGATTGATAGAAATTAGAATATTATATGGCATAATATTTAAGCACTATCAGATTTAAATTCTCAGCCCCTAACGGAGTTACCACTATAGAGAAAATATGTTTCTTCACTAGGGACGAGAGTGATTTAGTGTTTCGGGAGTCGCCACCTAGCCTTTACACTAGGACCTTTGATATTCTATACTAGAAAGGTTTTAAATTTAGATCTTATTTGTGCCCCAATAATATGCATTCCTTTTTTATTGTAACATTTATCAATCCTATATGAATCAAGCATGGATTATATTTAAAGTAGTTATGTCACATTTTCCCTTAAAAATAGTAAATTGCAGTATTTAAAGCATATAATAAGTATATTCT
>CANXYI011028493.1:0-10367 GCA_948208565.1 Hura crepitans
AAGTACATGAAAAATCTATAATGGCAACTCCACTAGGGACTGAGAATTGAAGCCAAAAGTGCCTAAATAATATACCTTCTAATATTTTAGTTTTATCCATCCCATGCATCTTATCTATATAAATTGTTTCCCTTCTTACCCTATTTGGTGTTGCAAACTATAAACCTATTTTTCATTCAAGAATGGGAAATTGCTAGCATATCCATCATTTACAAGCCTTTTACCTCTAGGTATATCAAATGGTGAACTAATTAGTTGCTATTACCCTTGGTTGGGAAGACCCATTAGGAGAGACCACTGCTTGTAAGTGCCAATAATCTTTTCTGACAAAACCATGAAGCCGATATAGTTAAGCTTAGCAACTTCCCCTAAGTTCCATGACCTTAAAAGTTTGTGATTGCATTATGATTGCTATATGGGCCTATTACATTTAACCTTATTTAAAGTAGGTCTAAACCCATTAGCCCTTTTATTTGGGAAGGATTTAGCAAATCACTTCAAATAAGAATTAAATGTAGTAAGCCATTACCATGCATGTGCTTTAAATATGAGAGATTTCTTAGGCCTAATTAGGCCCATAATCGAACCTATACATCCATGGTTAATACTTAGGCAATCACACTTAAGAAGGAATGACTTGACCATGTGTGCAGGAGAAATAAGGTCGAAAGGCTTACTGCTTGTGTTTATCTATGTTACATATTACACATTATGTAGTATAGGTATATATTGATCATGCATCATGATCTAGCCCCTTATTTTCTCAACCATCATTGATCCTTTATTCATAGTCCAATGTAAAAGAGCAAGCAATCACCTTTGTAAAACTAATAATCAAGCATTAATCTCACTTAAAAGAAGAACCATTTCAAGAAACGAACTTGTCACTAAATCTATGCTGATAGAGGTCATGGGAGAGATAAAGAAAAGGATAATGGCTACACTTATTAATCCCATGTCTAGCATGCATTCTCAGAAAGAAAAAGGTTAGATTTTTACAACTTAGAATAAAGAGGAAGGGGTAATGGATGAAATAGATGATCAAATGTTTGATAAAGACATTCCTTTAGTCAGGAATGCTTACAATAGAGTCCCTCCTTTGGTCAAGAATGCTTACAATAGAGTGCCTCCACCTAAACAGATAGAGGATGATCAGATCAAGAAGTTGAATGAGAAAATGGAGGTTATGAGTCACCTCATCATAGAAGGGAAAGATATTGACCTGGATGACACTAGCTTAAGACTAGATCACACTTTGAACTCAAGGATCTATTTAAGGCAATATGATACGGCTATGAGATCTACCAACCTTTTTAAAGACTAGATAGTAAGCCTTTTAGTATGTCTCTCACTAATTAAGCTTTAGATTGGTATCATTACTAAGAGAGAAGGGTTAAAGAAAATTAGGTTGAGCTAGCAAAGGCCTTTAGTAAATAATACTAGCATTGAAGTGACTTTAAAAGATCTTGAGTTGGTAAAATAGAAATTGAATGAGACTTTCTCTGACTACCAAGATCAATATAGGTTTAAAGTGTTAAAGAAGAGAAAAAAGGCCAATGATATTGGCTAAATAAAAATGTTTATCCGAAATGAAAAATGTTATATGAACGGTAGACTCACAGCTAAGGGTATTACCACTTAGGAATAGCTGAAAGATATTGCTATTGACCTAGACATAGCCTATCAAATAAGGGATTCAATAAGATAAACAACTCAAATTATTCAAACAATAATGTTGTGAGCACTTCTAAGATAGCAGATGTGAATGCTGTGCAAGGAAAATACTACTCCAACTTAGGAAAGTCCTTATCCTATGTCAAAGGAAACTTGTGAAGAAAGGTAAACTATAGCCTCTCTAACCTTAGCCTCAAATTAGACCCTTACCCCCTAATCATAAGCATAGTCAATATTATGCCTACCATCAAAGAACATGCCATCTCACATACAATTGCAAGCTCCTTAGAAAAGTTATACAAGAGTTGATCGATACCAAGAAAATACCAAATCTAAAAGCCCAATCAAACCCATTTCCTAAGGGCAATCAAAATATATGTGTAGAGATTATGATATTTTTATCGAGGATGAGAGTGGTTAGTAGAGTTACCATTTGGCCTCTATACCAAGACCTTTGATCTTATGTACCAAAAAGGCTTGGAATTTTAGATCTTATTTATGCCCTTATAATATGTTATCTATGTATATTGTAATGTTTATTAGTCCCATATCAAGTAAGCAAATGAACATTATATTTAAGCATCCATGTCACTTTGTATGTAAGAAAAGTAAATTGTAGAAATTAAAAGGTATAATAACATATTTGTACATACAAAAAGTGGGTCATTCATTATTTGTAGTGTGGCCTGATAATTACCCATTATTTCATAGGAATTGGCAGTAATTGCCCAACTTCCATCTCTAGGATATTGGCCTTTATTAAAATACATTTTTTGTTATTGTGATTAAGATAAACCATAAAATAATTTTATTATGAAAACACCAATTAATTAGGTAGAAAAATCATTTAATGTGAAAGTGGAGCAATTAGCGTGTAAAATAGGTTGATAAACAAACTATTACAACCCAAAGTAATAAAAAAGACATAATAAGTACATAACCAAAAGAAATAAAATAAGGCATTGGAATGGTCCCGCCTCTATGTCACTTGGTCCATATGGACTTCATACAATTTTAGCTTTAATCCGTGCAGACTATTATCAAGGAAAAGTTATGTTCGTCCAGACTCCCTAATCCAGTGAGTAAAATAGATTACAACTCAAAAGATAAACAACGTTAAACTAAGAGCACATGAGGAAATATATAAGAAGTACAAAGACACAAACACATTTAAAGCTTGTGAATCAAGAATAATTACTTATATAAATGAGGCAAAACTAAATAAAAATAATACAATTTATCACCTATAAGTCCGTACGAATTATAGCCTTAGTGATAAGGAGTTCATGCAAACTACATGATATTTCTCTACATGCTGGTGTGTATTTTCATTCATAATATAATCATGTTAACACATGCAAACAAACAAGATCACATAGCTTATAACAAGACATCCAAAATACTAAGCCATGTTTACTAGATATAAGTCTGTGCAAACCAATTCATCATATTCATATAAGAAATATATGTCCGTGCGAACCTCGTCATGATCAAAATCAAGTCTGTTAATACAAATTAACATAACAAAATGAACATAGCATGATAATGATGAATAATACACTATGAAACCTCTTATAACAATGACCTACTCCTTATGATTTAAAGTGGGAATAACAAAGAGTTGCCTCACTTACAATCAATCTTTGGAGATCATAGGCTTATAAAAGCAATATGAAAGATGAAAGGGACCTTAGATATTACCTAAATTAATATACTCTTTAAGCAATGGCACTAGAGTGTGGAAACTTGGGAAAAATACTTTTTGTAAAGCTAGTGGGTTGAGTGGATGTATTTTTATTTAAGATTTTATTTTGAATGTTGGAATATGA
Organism: Hura crepitans; assembly: GCA_948208565.1. Taxonomy (NCBI): domain Eukaryota; kingdom Viridiplantae; phylum Streptophyta; class Magnoliopsida; order Malpighiales; family Euphorbiaceae; genus Hura; species Hura crepitans. The sequence goes on from CANXYI011028493.1 coordinate 3,504, forward strand.
TGTACATGCTAGGAGAATAGGTTTTTCTAGCTTCTCTTTTTTCCTTGGTTCAAGAGAAATATTTATAGGCTTAAGTTTAAGGTTTTTCCCATTTAAAAAGAGGTTAAAATCCTAATGGGATTCTAAATCCTAATCTAAATAGGAAGAATTCTGTATCTAGAAGGCTTTTTCCATTAACAAGTCTATGTAAACTTCTTCGTACTAGTTCATGCGAACTAAGTTTAAGTACACCAATCCATAGGCTTTATAGGCTAATTTTTGGACCAATTTTTTCATTTGGTCTATACGGACCTATTTCCTAAAGGCTTATGCCATTGCTTGGTAGCCTATCTCTAGCTATCATCATGGGCCAGGAGTGAGGTGTCTACTATTGCCCCCACTTTGGTTTGTACTATGAAACAATAGTACATATCCAAGTACATGAGTTAAGAATACTTACCTGCCATGAAGCTATATCAAATACGAATGCTTGCTTCTTTTAATCAACCATTATTGACTAAGTTTTGGTATAGATTTTGGATTGACTAATGAGGCTGAACCTTAAAGCAATGGATTGGCTTATTAAGCTAAATTCGAAATAGTGGATTGGCTTATGAGGCTAAACTTTAAGTAGTGGATTGGCTTATAAAGATGAATTTGAAGTAGTGGATTAGCTTATAAGGTTGAATCTAAAGCAGTGGATTAGCTTATGAGGCTGAACCTGAAACACTAGATTAGCTTATGAAGCTGAATCCAAAGTAATGGATTGGCTTATGAGGTTGAATATAAGTTTGAGGATTGAACTTTGGGTTGATCCTAAAAATGTTGGATTGGACACTGAGTCAATCCTAAGAATGTTGGATTAGACGCTGAGTCAATCTTGCAAGAAAGAATATCATAAAACATTAATTTGATATTAAAAATATCATAGCATCTATCTAGCTTTTAAGAGATGTCTTATGAAGTCTCTAGGAGCCTTGTAGTTATAGGTTCATGTAGACAAAGTTGGCATAAGTCCATGCAGACCATGTTTAAATAAAGTCCGTGTAGACTTAAAGGTTATAAGTTCATGTGAACCTATCGCGCTAAAGTGATAACCGCTCGTTTTCCCTCTTCTTTTCTCATTTGCAATCTTTTTAGTTTTTCTTTTCCTCTTTTCTCTCTTGCCAAAAATCCCTTTTTGATGGCTTCTCATGCTACTAGTGGCTCTCATCATCCTCTAATGAAAATGAGGGGACTCTAATAGTTCTCCTTATTCCAATGAGTGCAAAGACCCATTCCTCCCCTTCTCCTCTAATGAAAGATGTTTCAATGCTGATTCTAGTCAGTTTTATGCCCTTTGTGGCTATCAACTGACTTTAAAATGCTGCTCTAGTAAATACAACTGTATTTGGTGACCCAACTCTGCTTTTGGTAGATTTAATGCTCCATGCTTGTTCAAAGGTTTACACCCAGGTGTGTTTCCTTTCCCTTGTATGCCTTATTGGGGTTTTGATTAGATTTTCCTTTCTTTTTTGTGATGTGAACTATCTCTAGTTTGATAGGTTCATGCAGACCTATTTTGTTAGGGCATACTTGGTCTGTATGGACCTTGCCTTCAATTATTCATTCTAGCATTATTAGGATGTGATACAAGATTGTTTTACATGTGATATTCTAGGAAGTCTATGCAAACTTGTTGGTAACCATTATATGTTTGTGCAAACTTATGTCTACTTGTGAATGTAGTCTGTATGGACCTAGTTGTGATTGTACTTGTAGTCTGCACAGACCTATTATAGCTTTTCCACTTGTGGTTCGTGCAGACCTATTATAGCTCTTCCACTTATGGTTCGTGCAGACCTATTTTTAATATGTTCGTCCATGCGAACACTTATGTCTTAGCCTATTTTTTTTACAGACATGTCTCAAATGTGGGGGTACTCTTTCTAGACCTCAGCAATGGTATTCTGCCATGCCTGTGCTAGTGAAGAATACAGAGCTACCAAATTTTAGATGTTTCTGGACCATCTAGTTGGTGGAGACTTTCATCGTGATTTGCAAGCTTTGAGAGCACTACTAGATAGACGGATGGACACCATGCATAACTTTCATCGGGCCTTCAAAGAGATAACCATAACACCCTTTGACTCGACCTTTATTACTAGGCTGCTATACGCTGGACGTGCCATTACATTTAATGTATGTTATTACTATCCTTCACTCTGATTGCAAAAAGTGAGGGAATTACTAGGCTTGGTTCCTTAGAATCACATTGGAGCATTCAATACACTGATTTGCATGAGAGATGGGCAGATGACGCCCCTTCTAGTCAGCTAGAGGTCGATTAATACAGCTGCTGCTTCATTCTTTATCTATTGGGTACCACACTTTTTACCAATGCCAATGTACTATAAGTTGGAGCTTTCTCCCTGTCTTGGAACAAATTGATAAAATCCGTTCCTAGAATTGGTGTTGCTCGTCTTTCGGATCGAAGCTTGGACATAGCTATTTGCACTAAGAAGAGCCATCGATTTGTTCAAGGCTATGTGTCTAGTGTGCTAGCAAATGACTTGTTCTGATCCTTTTCTTTTCACATACAACCTTTTTACGAATTTAACATTGTGCTTTTCTTCTTATTGTAGGTCTAGGCATATGAGCTTTATTTGTTAGCTCAGCCTTATGAATTGGATGTGCCTTGTCGGTACCCATTAATGGATAAGTAGGTTTGACCATTTTCAGGCCCTTGGAATGTATCTTCACTGATGCAACATCGCCACTACCTCAGTTCTAGGGCTTGGATTGATGTGAATATCTCCTGCACATAAGAAATCCATCATTAGTGATTTAGGCAACTATAACTAATACTTACCTTTATAGGTTGACGTGGCTTAGTGGATTTTTTCAATTAAGGAATTGCCAACTTTTTTGTACACTATTAGAGAATTATCCTTTCGCCATATCTTGCTAACCACTCAAGAGGCTTACTCCTAGTTCTTGGGAGAGAGAATTATGAACTAGCATATGGGGCTCAATGCACACCATGTTCCTTAGAATCCTCCTGACTCAATGTTGTTTAGGAGGTATATAGATGACCTAGAATTTGCATAGAGCATGATAGTTGGGATCCTAGGGGACACACTGATAGAGAATGCTGAAGAGAACTACCCTTCTTAGGCCTACACTCATTTGCTTTTGTGAGTTCCTTATACATTTGGACCTTTTCCTTCTCAAGTGAATTGCTTAACTCTAGATTCATTTTTAAATGTATCTTCTAACTACGTGTGGTGTTGTAGCCTATTGCTGCTCCTGGGGCTAGTCCTTCTTCATCATGAAAATGACTAAGAATTGCTCCCAACTCCTCTAGTTCTCAATTCTAGCTGCCTTCTACATGTAGCAGAGTTCTTAGTTCATTTGCTAGTTAGCCCTTGTTGCCTGGTGAGGTTATCAGCACTTTGATCGATATCCTTAAGCTGAGCTATATGTATTATCGCATTGATAGGGAGTTATATTTTGCTCGTCTTCATATAAAAAAGAACCAGCCCGTTCCCTTCAAGCTAGAGAACACTAACTTTGTATGATTTTTTACTGATCGTTTGCACTATTCGAATTTCAAGTGTCACTAGTGTTTTTTTATCAGGTGAAAAGAGCTCCTATAGATAGGACTACTCATATGGTAAAGGCCTTCAGAAAAGCCATGATCAATTAAACCTGAGTCCTTGCTGTGAGCAACTTTCCTGCCATGGTTAATTACATGCAATTATGTATGTTATGCATGTCATGCATTAATCCTTCACTCTTTTGTAAAGTGAACTATCAAGGAGGGTTGCTACCCTTTATGAGGCCTGGAGGAAGGTAAGGGCCTTTAAGGTTACAGAGAAGCTGGTGATTTCCTTTGATGATGAAGACATGGAGGAGGATGACAATGCTAAGGAATAGGATAGATGGCATTCTTCTCTCTTATCTTTCTTTTATTTTGAAATAGGAATTGCCTTGCCCCTCTATTCCTTTTTCATATATATAGAACTTTTAAATTCTGGATTTTGTGTATATACAATTTCAACTTTACTTTGAGATTTATTTACTCTTTAAGTATATTTGTCCATGAAAGAGTATATGAATGGGTTTTTTTTAGCAACTATTACAATTCATCCTTTCCAATGAGTATAGATTTGTATGGACCTAAACTATACTAGTCCATGCGAACTTAAAATATACTAGTTTATGTGGACCTAAGATGTACTGGTCTATGCAGACATTGACTACACGAGGTTGATATTTCCATGAACATGCTATCTGGTCCGTATAGACTATGATGTTATCTTCATATATTACACGGTCCATGCAGACCTCCTCATGTGTTTTGGATTCCTGAACCTAGTTAGAGAAGGAATGGTAGGGTTTTGGCTTATAAATATCCCATTCTGCATCTTTCATGTCTTGCTCCTATTATGTCTTCCTTCAGCCAAAATTTGTCCAAGATTTTGGAACTAAAGGCCTCTTAGACTTCTCTTACCCTTGCTTGCTTTTCTTCCCTAAATTCTTGAGGAAAGTATAAATTGATCACAATTTTCTAAATGCGATTGTGCAATATTGGGACCTCATTTTTCATGTGTTCGTCTTTAATCATCAAGATATTACCCTAACTTTAGAAGAGTTTACTGCTATTTTAGACTATAAAATCACTCCAGATGGTCCTTTAGCCTTGCCTTCTTTTAAGGACCATTATCCCATGGATATTATCCTTGCTTTGGGCCTTCCTCCTATTATGGCTCAAAAGATGGTGTTGGGTGTTAGCCCAATTTCCTTGTGAGCAATTTTAGGCCATGCTCACCAATTTCTTATAAATTCTATAGAATGGGCGAAGTGCATACTATTGTGTATCCTTGGCAATTAGCTTGTGGTTACTTTTAAGGATGAGTTATATACTTTTAAGACTCTTTAACTTTTAACTAAAATATGCTCTTGGTGTAACCCTTTTGGTGTTTTCCAAGTTGAAACCATTTAAGGATTAGATGTTTTGAAGAAAGGGGACATTGATTTTGTTATCGGGAGTCAACTTCTCTTATAGGTATGCTTAAAGAGCCCATCATAGGTTTTCCCTCTAACTTTTATTTTCTTTTAACCTTAATTTTTGCCTAGTATGCCTGTGAAGGTTTTCGCACTAGCCGGTTTGCCTAATTTTTGCTTAGGTGGTCCTTTACAGATTTTCCAACCTAATGGCTTTTTTTTTATAGATTTAGCTTCAAGAGAAATTAGGGTTACTTATTCTTTCACTTAAAAGGCTTTGGGTGAAATATGCCCCGAACCATCATTATGAGAAGATGCTTGTAACGAGGTGTGATTTTATGTGAACAATGGACTATATGGCTTGGTACTATTGTCACAATACAATGGAGATGTCATTAGTGGAAGATTACTCATTTTTCTCTCTCCTACCATGTTGGCTATGTTCCTTTGATTGGGTTAAGGCATGCTACCTTTTATATTCTTTCTCAAGTTTAGCAACAATTTAGCTTTCTGCAATGGATCCCTTTCTAAGTCTTTGGGATTTCAAGGTAGACTTATGACATGCCACTTCTTATCTTCCTTTCTTGAGTAATGGAAACAACATGCCATTCTAAGAAACATACCTGATCATACAACTAGCACCATTAATGCTGATGACTATTACAAAGAATGGATTTTGAGTACATCTAAAGACAATAGAACATTAATGTTGAAAAGAAAAAGCAAAAATAATACTTCTGACTTCAAAAAGAGATAATGCATGTAGAATTTGATTACTTGTATGACATTTCTCAATCTTAATGGAAATTTATATATCAATGATCATGACTAAAGCATTTATGCTATTAACTGCATTTAGAACTAAGCTGCTTAATCTTAGCAAATATAATAATTTCCCATTAAATAATACCATCATTACCAATCAACCTTAGATAGGTTTTCTTAATTTGACAATTTCTCTCATGATCCCTTAACTTTTTGAATGAGGCGCTTGTTAGGTTTTCACCTTATTGGGGTGTCCTAATTTTTACCTAAGCTACCCTGTTTAGGTTTTCACCTTAGCAGATATTTTTTTTAACAGAAGTATTTCTTCAATTTATCCATGTTGATGGGTTCTAATAACTCACTGCCTTTTAAATATGAGATCTTAATGCCTTTATGCTTGAGTACTTTCCTAACCAAATATGGAACTTCCCAATTAGGCTGAAACTTTCCCTTAGGATCCGTTAACAATGGCTTGGCTTATTTTAACACCAAGTCCCTTTCTTGTATAGATCTAGGCTTGACTTTCTTGGTGTAAGCCTTAGTAATTCTCCTTTGATATAATTGCATATGGTAAAGAGGCTTCAATCACTTTTCATCAATCAATGCCAACTATTTATATCTGTTTCTAGCCTATTTAGCCTCTAGTATACCTGCTTCCAACACAACCCTGAGCAATAAAACTTCAATTTTGATTGGCAATACTACTTCCTTCCCATACACTAATGAATAGAGAGTGGCTTGAGTAGATGTTCTAATAGTCATTCTATATCTCCATAGTGCAAAAGGCAACATATCCACCCAATCTTTGCAAGTCATGGTCATTTTTCACAAAATTTTCTTGATATTTTTATTAGCTGCCTTTACCGCACTGTTACCTTTGTAACACCCTTATCGGGTCCTTGAAGAACCCTGATAATGGGTGCACTTATGATCCTAATTCAATCCTATTACATCTTTCATATATCAACATCTCATGGGCCTAAGGCCCCCCTATTCAATTCTATAATAAATTAAGTCAACTAATTATACAAGTATTTTTTTCACTTATGCAAAGGCTATATATACAAATTTATAATTTAAATAGATTACAACCCATAGCAGCTTCTAACCATGCCGAACACTTAACCTACA